>CAMZMU010000027.1:16746706-16925719 GCA_947311845.1 Poa pratensis | reverse complement strand
AATGATATATAACTTGAACTTGCTTTGTTTCCTAAGTTGAGTAATCATGGTGTAGGTACTTGTATTCAAGGGGCATGAGACATCCAACCTTTACTTTGTCAAGCACACTACTCATATTTGTTTTCACTTTAACCTTAATCATTCAAGATGCTATGATAGGGGCAATGAGAGCTTGACACCAATGAATACCTTATTGCAATCATTAACTTAAGTAGAAGAGTTTGGAAGTTGGATGAAACTTATGCATGCTTTACCTCTACTCACATATACATCTCTCCAAAGTGTACACCTATCATATTCAGATTTTCATCTACACTCTATAACCATTGTAGGATGTTCTAATCATTATGCATACATGTGTTCCATATTACTTGCTACTATGTTACACTTTGTGAACTATCAATGAACATCCTTGTCTTGAATATTTGATATCACTTCATAAACTATTTGCATATTGCTACTCCTTTGAAGAATGAATCATTTGACTATATGTAGCAATAGTAATCATCTTTGATATCCATTGTTAAGTATTAAATTGCAAAGCCCATGTTAGTTTTATCATCTTCATACTCGAGGACGAGCATGGATTAAGCTTGGGGATGTTGATGCATGTAAAATGCATACATGAACTTTGCACTTTAATTGCTTATATTCCAATCATATTTGCATCATATAAGGGTTATATCAATGTTTTATCATGATTTTGGGAATACTTCATAGTTTTCCCATTTATTTGGAATTAACCCTGCACAGGCAGAAAACCCTAGTTTTGTATTTTAATGTTTCAGGGACCCAAACGTCAACGAAATCACCTGGAAATTTACGGGCGTCAATATTTGGAAGGAAGAAGGACTACGGAAAAAGGAAGCAAGCAAACGGAGACCCGAGGGCCAAACGGGCATGGCCCACGCGGCCACAGTACCAGGCCGCATGGGACCCACCCGTTCGGGCCTCGTGGTTCCGTTGCCTTCGATCTTTCTCCACCGACATCGTCTTGACCTAAAAACGCCTATAAAAAGGCCCCCCGTCGTTCTCTGGAAGGAGCGCCACACAAACACAGAAACACTGAAACGGAGATCAGGAGCTGTAGATTGGAGGGGGAAAACTCCGGCGGGGCGTTGCCGGTGTGGTCTCCATCTTCTCCATCGACTTCTCCACCCTCTCCATGATGAAGAGGGAGTAGTCCACCTCTGGACTATGGGTTTGTGGAAGTAACTTATGTATCTCTCCTCTCTTGAGCTTCACTAATTAGCACCGTATGAGCTGCTGAACATGATTACGGTCATATTTGTAATACTTTGTGGTGGATCTTTATGAGTTAATATATGTTTGAGATTGCAATGTTTGTTTCAGTTATGAGTATAGATGCATATTATGTACCCCGTTCTTGTTTACTTGTTTTGATCAAGCATGTTTATGAGAGCGTGTGAGGGGGAACGTGTGCATTAGTTGGAGTAACGGGGGGTGGCTAGTGCAGTGAACGTGAGAGAAAGTTCTGCGATCCACTTTGGTATCTTTACCTTACTTTGTTGCCTCACTAGGGATAAACTAAAATACCATGCTACCGGGGATGTGGGTGTGACCATTGCCACTACTCCATGACTAGATCTAGCATGTTCTTATTTTCACTTCATGTCATGATACTTAATGTTATACTCTGAGTTGTCTTAATTACGAGGTGTTATGATTTATTTCGCATCTTGGTGGGTATAAGAGAGGTTAATAACCAAAAGATCTCTATGTTAGGACGTGATGCCCATATATCTAAGTAACTTGTTATCAAACCCTGTGTTGCAATCTCATATGTTAACTTTGTGTGTTCCATTGTCTACCACTTTATAAAGAGAGAGTGCATTTGTGAAACCATGAACCCCAGTCATTTTTAATCATAAGAAACACCTTTCCAACACCATATACCACTTTTCTATTTTCAGCCATCATTAAATCCAAAAATACAAAAATACTTTTCATCTTGCATACATCATTCAAAAACCCAAAAATATCATTTATCATTGCATCCACCACCATTGCATATTTATTTCTTGTTTGCATTGCATAACTATCCTGATATCATTTTTACCACAGGTGAGGTTGAGGACCAAAACATCTAACCTTGTTTTGTAGGTAATCAAAAGAAGGATAAGAAGTAAATCTACCACTGCAGATTCCCCGAGAGTTCGATATTAAACCCTCGAGTCACCCCTCGTGGGGAAAACTGTCTTCCATATACTATACACTCTGCACTTGGAGTCTCAACCCAATCCCGTTTATTTTGTGCAGGCATCAAGACTTGCTCATCGGGTATCAGTAACCAAACACGCCCTTCGATGCGTCCGGCTGTCTCGTCTTTAAAACAATGATTTCACTAACTACTTGGTATGGATTTTTGCAAAAAAAAAATCATACGTGTAGATTGACAAGATTTCTTATAATGAAACATTTTGTGGGATATTGGCCGACTTCCTCCTGGAATGGCAGACTAAAACTAAATATTTTAGCTAGCAATTATAAGATCTGTTTTGAAATTGCTGCATTCGATAAACATATGATATAGTAAGGTACATGATAGAAATATACTGAGTCCTACTATAAAGTACCAATTTTGCATGGTTTGCTAACTGATAAATTCTAAATAGATTTTACTTTAATCGCACATGTGAGTTGCTTTCTTTTACTGCACACAGGACTTTCTTTCTTTCACACATGACTTTCTTTCTTTCACTGCGCATATTTATAGCAGGATCATGATTGCTCAAGTGATTTACCTTAGAGGTCGTTTAGTACCCATCATTTCAAACTAGAATCATATAATTCATTTGTGATTCCATGCTCAACCTGTTTGGCTGGCATGAATTGACATGTCATTTCATTTGGAATTCTAGCAAATTCTATTGTGTGTTATGCCAATTCCTATCCCTAACCATGTCATTTCACTTTCCAAATGAAATGAAATGGGCGCCAAACGAGCTCTTAGTGGTAATCAATAATAGTTAGATAGTTAGCCCCTTCAAATGATAGTAGATTATAGAGATTACCTTTCAATCTATTGGAGATTAGCTTTCTGCTGGAAATGCATGACATGTCAGTTAAATAGTTAATCTCTTCAAATGATAGGGTTATCACGAAAACAAATACTAATTAATAGACTGTCCTTTTAAAATGTTTTACTTCTTTGGTTGTCCCGTGGATTTTAGATTTTTGCTTCACATCCTTCTCATTATGTTCCCAATTTATTCATGTGTACCGATGTCTGCTTCGATGCCATCCAAGGTAGGGAGGTAGCTAAATAAGAGGAGCAATTCATGGAGGTGACGATGCATAAAACACTTGTTATTATGAAAAAAAAACATTGGTCTTATTATTAGCATGTTGATCCATAGTTTCATGCAAATGTTAGAATAGTTCCCATTTTATTATTCTTTTTACTGTAGTGTATTGAACTGACCAGTTTGGAAAAAAATATTGCAGATGAACCTATAAGCATTTCATGATATTGTACTGCCACTTCTTGAGAAATTATTGTTCTGCACTATGACTTATGAGTTTGAAATCTTTTTTTCATAAACTTTGTGCTGGATTTTATCATTATAACACATAATCTTGTTATAATGAAGAGAAATAACATAACATGTCTATCTGTAAAACTGGAAAACACAAAAAAGATAAAACATCTCATTCAAAGACACGATAGCAACAAAGCAAAAATAAGAAACAGACCAATTAAATGAAAACAACTAAAGCCGGCGCGACAACATGCACCCTTACCTTCTAGTTTGCCTTTAAACCTGCTGCAATATGTGTTGATTGTTGAAATTCAAACTCATGGGTTGTGGACTTGAAGGAGGTGGTTCCTTTCTTTGCCGAAATGCCCTTCAGTCCAATGATGTGCAGAAGTGTACGACGGTTGCTGATCATAGTTCATCGCATGTCCTTTATTGTTTTTTCCTTCAATTTTTTTTGTTTTCACATTTTTCTTGATATTTTCTACGATGATTCGACAATTGAGACACAGAGTTATATTATTAAAAAACAAGGACTTGGGCCATCAGGGAATGCAAAGTTCGTCTACTAGATGCCTTTTACACTTCTTCGTGCGGTTGCCTCATGTAGGAGGCCAGCTAGAGTAGACCCCCACACCCACCCACAAGAACACGATGAGACACACTCTCTTCTTCCACCTCGTGCTGCTCCTCCCCCGTCCCCGCTCATGGTCATAGATCTTAGTCGGAGTCCGACCGGTTGGCCATGTCTTTGATGAGCTTTGCCAAATCCACTACGCCTCGGAAGGCGGAAGTCGCTGCGCGGGCATAGTAAGCCGCACGAGGGCCCGATTGCCAGCGGTGGCCTCCTCCTCCGCCGCCGTCAGTGGCTCTGTCGCGGCCGCAGGAATCTCTATGATGTCCTCTTCGCCTTCTGATCGAATTTCAGCAGGTACATTCGGCGAACGAGAGAGAGAGAGTACATTATAACAAGCCTCATCAGTCGTCATAGGCGGAGCTATGTACAAGTCAGGGGGGCCACTGCCCCCCCCCCCAACTTTTTGTAAGAACCCAGTCAAGAAATTATTTTACAAGGTTTAGAAAAGGAAATTAGAGCTTTTTGCGCCCCCTCACCCTCTTTGCCCCCCTAATGGTACTAGGCAAGCTCTGCCACTTGAAGTCGTCATAAACATCAGAGAGAGCGAGGCATAGGGATGTAAACAGACGCCCTTTAATCCCGTTTAAACCACCTATATTGGTCTAACAGTTTAAGAAAGTTTTTTCTTCCCACGAAAATTAACTATCGAGCTAAGTAAACAAGCCTTTGTAGTGCCATTTATCCCTCCTTTTACATCCCTAACGAGGCATCACCTCAGTCGTACAAGAATCTAATACTCTAAGGGTGTGTTTGGTTTTGGAACAAAATGGAATGAAATGTAATGGTTTCCATTCCACTAGAATAGAATGGTTCCATCTTGACGATAATTAGCAGAAAATAGAGCAGAAAAATACGCAGGACATGCGAAAGGACGAGAGTTTCCCAAGCAACAGTCTGACACAAGCTTTCCCGACCGATCGCCCGTCGCCAAACCTGACTTTTCCTGACCCACGTCGGTAGGGAATGTGGTGTCGTGGTGTAGTGTGTGTCAAAGGACACTGAAAGTATCTATGATCGGGGTTTTGGATGATTAATGACAAACCAAATTAATAACAAGCTATATGTCCCATAAGTGACAGGTTTTAGTCAAGCTGCCAAGCGGATTATGCTTTTGGAGAACATAAAA
This sequence comes from Poa pratensis, assembly GCA_947311845.1. Lineage (NCBI taxonomy): Eukaryota > Viridiplantae > Streptophyta > Magnoliopsida > Poales > Poaceae > Poa > Poa pratensis. The sequence continues at coordinate 16,920,456 of CAMZMU010000027.1, read as the reverse complement.
AAGTTAGAAAAAGCCTTATGCTAAATGTAATTTATATTTATTACTAGCAAACAAGCCCGTGCGTTGCCACGGGCCATTTTTTTTCCGCGGCAGACGTCAACATAATAAATATCTCTATCTTTTTTTATCTTTGTTTCCATGATGTCACTCAAGTTCTGAAGAATTCAAGAACCAAAGCTTATATTACACCATCACTTGGTAATCGGTTAGAAAATTCTAAAGTGTTGCACCGTGGCAATAGATAAATAGACGATTAAGAATACTGGCCACACACAATTAACTAAAATAGGATAGTCTGATGGATAAGTCTTTTGATTTTTATGCATGATTTACCAAGAAAATCGATATTTGTACATGATTAACCAAAACAGACTACTCCAAGGAGATATTCTTCAATTTTTGTACATGATAAATCAAAATAATACTTGCTTGCCATAACTGCACCATCATAATCAGCAATAATGCATTTTCAACCAAGCTCAAGAACAATATGTCTGATACATCATCATACAAAGCATGCAATGCCATACAAAATCCTAACAAAAGCATCTAAAATGTATACGCACTTGGATCGGGAGTTAAAGGCAAAAAAAAGTACAGAATAGTAAATCTCGAGTACTCCATGCATATGGGTGCATCAGTAAAAATCGAAAGTGTGTCTTCAATTACTTTGTCTTGAACCAAACGATTTGCTTGTGGAAGAAACCATGAGCTGGTAGAATGAGGACATCCAATACCAAGCCACCTATATTATTGAAGAAATGTCTCCAGCAGGCGTCCATGTTCAAGCAAAATACCCAGTGTTTTAAATAGCCGGCTATACAAAATAACCCCAACCCTAAAAATGAGGCTAAATCGGGGCTATAGCCGGCTATAGCCGGAAATCAACTGGTGTTTCATTTAGCTCCAAGATTCTCAAAAGGCTAGCCGGGCTATAGCCGGCTATTTAAAACTATGAAAATACCTGACAGCATGCGCTGGTGAGTGATGTCTTCTTGTTCTAACAAAAATCCCTGATTTATGAATCAATTGTTGCAAGTTCCTTGATCGGAGCCTCCACAGACCAATAGTGGATCGAGGCATAAATCTGAAATACAAAATAGTAGTCTTGAGATCTTGATAAATCGATACTCTGTTGCATGTATCTAATTTAGTTCAACTGCAATAACACACAAATTAAAATTCTGACGCACATGACCAAAACTTTCTGAAAATATGTATATGTCTCTGCCACAAGATGTGAAATCGTTGTTTCGAAGCAAGAAAGAATGTAAGATGCATGTACAATCATTATTTGCTAATATACAACTGGATCAGGTAGTGTGATGAAGTACAAATATCTGAACATTCACACTCAGTGTACACAATTCACCAATGCTCGCACAGTCGCAGAGTTAATGGCACCAGCGGTCACACAACTCGTCGTTGATGTGCACTTAAGTCACACTTCTTCAGAACGTGATTATTTGGTCACACAACTCGACAAGTGCGTGCACGCAGGTCACTGACCCCACTTGTCAGTCCGTTTTGGACGGTAAATTTTCAGAAAACCCCCTGGAGTAATATTAATTTTACAAAATGGTCCTCCTAATTTTACAAAATGGTCCTCCAGGGGAATCATTTTGTAAAATTAATATTACTCCAGGGGGTTTTCTGAAAATTTACCGTCCAAAACAGACTGACAAGTGGGGTCAGTGACCTGCGTGCACGCACTTGTCGAGTTGTGTGACCAAATAATCACGTTCTGGAGAAGTGTGACTTAAGTGCACATTGACGTCGAGTTGTGTGACCGCGGGTGCCATTAACTCCACAGTCGCACTACAACATAATTAATCATAAGCATACATATTGCGCAGCTGTAGCTGTCAATCTGCCAAGTTAGATTTATTCTGAACTTTTTTTTTGACTTGGATTTCTAACTCCACAGCAGTACAATACAGAACCAGCCATGCTTAGCAATAGGTGCTCCTGCATATGAAACTTTTCTCACCTCTTAATAAATCTTCAGAACTCCACAGCAATAGGTGCTCCTCCATATGAACCTATGCTTAGCTTAGCAATAGGTGGTCGAGCAGCCACGGACGGCCGTGTGCAGGGGCAGCGGACGCGCGGCTCTGGAGGAGACGCCCGAGCTGGCCGGACGTTGCGCACAGGGTGGCCTCGTCGCCCGGCGGGAAGAGCTGGCATGGCGGAGGTGGGGCAGCAGCTGCCACGGCCCACCTGCGCGAGGTAGACGGCGGCAAAGCGAGCTGGGAGGCGCGGCAACCTTGCTAGCGTCGAGGGCACGGCCGCACAGAGGCGCGAAGCCGGCAGGCGGACGGCGCGTACGAGAGACAAACTTGCAGCGGCGACTATAGGAGGAATAGAGTGTCAGGACCCAAACGCACTCAAAGAAATTAACACACAAATTGTGGGGAATTGCTCACGACCACTTCACTTCCAGAGGGATGATTCGAGGTTCCTAGCGATACAGAAGAGGAGCAAACTCTAAACTCTAGCTACGTTATCCTAAAAGTAGATAGCTTGTTCCTTCTTAGCTTCTTCTCTACCCGCTCCCGGCTTATATTGTGCCAGCGAGTTACAGGAGAGGAATAACAGCAGAAAATAAAGACAAGTTTAACTGACAGGGAAGATAAACATTAGACAGATAATCTTGGCCGTTCCTTGGCGACGATGAGTTGAGCTTCCATCACCGCCGTTCGTTAACTGACGGACTTCAGGGATTTGTCTTGCTGCTGCTGTTGTATTCAGAAGAGGACAGTAGTATGCAGGGTCCTGACAGTGCCCTCCCTTTAGACTTCACCTTGCCCACGAGGTGAAAAAGCTGGGAACGTTTTGGTGAGAAACGGCACATCCTCCCAAGTGGCCTCCAATTCTGACAGGTTCTCCCATTGAATCAGGGCCACGGGTTGATTGTTGCGTTGCCCATTGGTGAATAATGAAGCCCATGGTGCATGCATATGATGTGATGCCATGAGATGTCGTACTAGTCCAGTTAGTAATCCATTCAGAAGTAACACTAGTACCCTAAGGCAAGTATAAGGATAATGCAATTCCAGGGTCCCACTGTAGTTTGGCCATTTCAAATGAAAGGAACCAGCAAGATAAAACAATGACCACATGCCTTACCCATTCAGAAGAACTAATACTGGTACCCTGAGACATGAATGCTAGCTGTCCATTTGTGAACTCACTCTCATTCGGCAGCATCGGAACCATTAAACTGAACTCCAAAGGATGCCTCTGTTCTGTCACTTGCACTGTTGTGGCTAAAAATAGTAATTGCATGAACAGCTTTAAAGGAGTGCTTAGTTTAATTTGTTGGTGCAAACACTGTTGAAAATTCAATGTACTGCAGTTGTGAAAAATACAGCAGCGATGCATTTCCATGCAAACCATTCTCCAACATGTTGTGGCGTGCTCACATGTCATCGCTATTGTGGTCTCTCCAGGATCCCATGGCATTTGTGTTCCCTGTTCCATTGAGAACTCCCACAAAAAATGGTGGAGAAGCAATATTGCATACCATGGATTCCAAGGCAAGATGCGCCCAGTGGAGAATATACTGCCCTTTTTCATTGATGAATCCTGAAAATGATGAGCTGAAAGAATACTCCATGGCCACAACTTCACAAAGATGTACATATGTTCAGTATCGCTGGTGGATATGCAGGGAAGCAAATTAGGTGAGTTAGCTGCGAGAATCTGACCCCCAAATATTTTATTTCCAACCAGAGTTATATTACGCAGAGAGAGGGTATAGCAAATTTCCCAAGACTGAAAGCACCTGTTTGCCAATATGGAATGGCTTCAAGTAAGAAACAAGTACCCTGTATAGCTGAGAATTGCTTACTGTTGCAGCTCAATAAGTTGAAATGAGTGTGTGCAGATGAATTCTCAGTCTTCAGTACTTTCAGTAGAATACCATGCAGTGAAGAATCAGCACTACCGTACCTCTCGGGAGGTTTAGCTGGTGGTATATCTAGCATAACTTCATTAAACACCCCTGGAAGCACAATGCACAGCTGTTCATATTGGAACCATAGGTCAGTCTTATCATGGAAGGAGAAATCACCCGTACTACTGACCAGTTGCCCAACATGTTCATTACCAATAGTGTCGTTGTTGCTGCCATTATTCAGAGGGGTCACTAGAAATCCTGAAGCTCCTGGATCCCATAGCAGTCTCAATTCTCTCATATCATGCTCAATACTGAGCTGGCTGGACCTTGTGGCAGATGAATCAAAGGCCTTCAGGACTGGACAATTGCATGCCCTCTCATCATCTTGTCGCTGCGGCTCAAGAGTGAAATCCTGCATATCTGAGATAATGTTCAGACAAGCACTATCTTGTTCCACGTACTCTTCAACATGTGGCATGCTCTCGAATGCCTTGAACTGCATTTGGTCAGTAGCAGTAGCAGACATGGGAATCTGTTGGGATGGTATCTCATTTTCGGATGCCTTGCTAATTAGATTAATCCATTTTTTGAAGTTTAAGTGGCACAATGATAATTTTCCATCATAAACCACTTCCTTCAGATATGATAACACATAGGCAGCATTTAACTCCACTATGTTAGCTTCGCACTCATGCTCTTCTTCAAACAGTTTAAAGGCACTATAAAGGAAATGCTCAAGTTCTTTGTGAATCTCTTCTTCCTCATGCTTCCTCTGCGCCTCTAGTTCTCTTGTCTTCCTCTCTTCTTGGATATGCTTCAAATCTGCCAGCAGTTTCCTACAGAGGGTGTGAATATCCTTCTCATTACTCCTTTCATGGCATTCTTCGCTCTGGTTCAGGTTATCTTGTGCCTCATCATACTTCTGTTTGAGAAAGGTTTGTTGTTCTAGACTCCGCTCTTTCTTTTCACACAGCTGAGATTGTTGTTCTGGAGGAACACCCTCAAGAGTATTTTCTATTGGAATAGGATTGGACACCTTTGGTAACGGCATCTCATGGTATTCAGCTTTGGATGGCACCTTCGGGCTATATCCAACCGTCCCATCATGAAGGCTTGGTTGAGTCTGTGTGACATGAGGCTTTGTGCTGGACACAGGAAAGGTACATACACTCCAATAACAATCATCAGAAGCATCTGATGTCCTGAAACTAGTGCTGCAAGTTTCCTGGACATCATCAGGCACCTGGTATGCATGAACTTTCCAATAAGTGCGATCTGAATCATTGGACTCTACTGAGGCATTTCCGCAGCTTCTCTGGACGTAATTATAACCACTCCCTGGAGAAATTCCAGCTGCATATACTTGCTGATGACAACCACTATAAGCGTTGTTGTGCCATCCACTATAATCCCAATTGTTACTAGTGCCATTCGTCCCTATGAACTGAGGGAAACTTGATGTATAGCTACTCTTCTCAGACAGACCAACTGAAGGTCCAAATCCACAATAATGTCCCATTGCCAATGACACTACATACTGGATTGGGTTTGGGAAATTAGTTTACTCACCAAATCGCTGCCGATGTAGATCGGTGAAATTCCAGGATTTGTAGCCCCACAAATCGGGAGAGGAGGGAGGGATGTGCTGGTCTACCGCCGCCAAACAGCACCACCACCACGGATCAGATGAGGAGGTAGAAATCCGCTTGTTTATCGCCGCCACAAATGCCCACGGCTACAATCGGGAGGGAGAGAGGGATTGGCTTGGGCTTGGTACCACACCAGGGCGTCGTGCTCTCGATCTGCGGCAAGCACCACCAATGGAATGATCCACCGCCGCTGATTCGCCGCCTTAGCCGAGGATAGAGCTGCAGCTCTGATACCTTTGTCAGGACCCAAACGCACTCAAAGAAATTAACACACAAATTGTGGGGAATTGCTCACGACCACTTCACTTCCAGAGGGATGATTCGAGGTTCCTAGCGATACAGAAGAGGAGCAAACTCTAAACTCTAGCTACGTTATCCTAAAAGTAGATAGCTTGTTCCTTCTTAGCTTCTTCTCTACCTGCTCCCGGCTTATATTGTGCCAGCGAGTTACAGGGAGAGGAATAACAGCAGAAAATAAAGACAAGTTTAACTGACAGGGAAGATAAACATTAGACAGATAATCTTGGCCGTTCCTTGGCGATGATGAGTCGAGCTTCCATCACCGCCGTTCGTTAACTGACGGACTTCAGGGATTTGTCTTGCTGCTGCTGTTGTATTCAGAAGAGGACAGTAGTATGCAGGGTCCTGACATAGAGGAGACCGAGGGGAGAGAGAGGCGTGGCGGCCTGGGGTGCCAGGAGGAGAGCTCTGGCGCCCTGCCGGTGAGATCCGCAGGAGCAGAGCAGGGTCGGATCTAACGCGGGCGGCCGGTGAGACCCCCCGCAACAAGCCGCTTCGAGACGAAGCGAGGGGATCAGGAGACAATGGACTGCGGGTTGATTTTCACATTTTTTCAGGGGCTCAAGTGTAAAACGTACGACGTACCATCATACCAGTAGAGAAGAGATATCATAGGTATGACGTACTATCAAGAGAGACACATGGAAAAACAGGGACAAGGAAACCCAATAAAAATTCAAGATGTTTACTCTCAACTCCAATAGAGAATCTCAACATTTGAAATTTGTTGTCCCAATAATTTTGACACAGTGAGATGGAGAGAATGGTAAGATAAAGATTTTAGATAGGTCTTTGTTTCTGTCGGAAGCGGCAACATTCCCCTATTGTGGATATTTGTGCTAATGATGATGAATTACGGGACCAATTTATCTACAAGTTCTACGTATGGGGATTAGTCTGAAGAATGGATGAAGCGAAGAAATAAGAAGGGAAAAAAGATCTCTCATATCGGGATATCTCTAAATAGGTTTGTCTACGTCTTTTTGGGTCCTTGGGAAGTCGTACTATTCAGAGCGAACAACCTCTTTTCAATTTGGGGTTATTACATGATTTTGGCATGACTAGACCCTCTAAAAATTCCTACCAAAAGCCCCCACAAAACCCCATTTTTTCCTTGACCACTTTTTCTCTGAGGTCTGGATTATCCGGATCTCTTTCTGGACTCCCTTCACGCCAACTACCTCGATCCATGGTATAGCCTGGTCTGGTTCGGTGTTACCGTACGACCGGGTACACTCGAGCCTGGTCGGTTTGATCTAGCTCGGCCGGTCTAACCTGGGTCTGTCCGTTGTCACCCAGGTTGGGTGGTTTGCTCTAGGGTTAACCGGTTTATCCGGGCATCCCAGGTGCTGCCAACAAAACCTTTCTGTGTGGATATATAAATATTTTCTCATTCTTCTCAAAGGGGTATGACTAATTTTTTTGAGATTCCACTCCCTTTTTTTGCATCTTTAAGCTTCCATTTATCTTAATCCCCCATCCAAACTTGTAATTTCTCGAGGGAAAAGAGAGAGAAACCCTAGTTCTTCAAATCAATAAAAAAGAAAAGTGATTCCACGTCTTGAGTGAGATTTATCTTATTACTCTGAGGTTTGTGGAGAACTCTAGCCAACCATTTCCTTGGGAGGATCCATGGTTGTGGATTACCTCAAGGAGTTTGTCAGGTTGTGAGGGAGCCATAAGTTCTTCATCTTAGTGGAAGGTCCCTTGCTTGGTGAGAAGAGCTCAAGAGAAGGCTAGATCCAATGCGATCTCATGTGGGCTTTGTTTGATGTGGTCCTGCCGGTACCGCCGAGATTTTGGTTTGTTACCTCTGGGAATGATGTTTTTCGTCCTGATTGTTCAAATTATGGGTGCATATCTATTCCTGTAACTATCGGATTTCTGACTTTTCCTTCAAATTTTTCCACCCACCCCACACTAACATAACAAAAAAACTTATTCAAGAGCGAACCCTGGCATGACCATATATCCGTCCCTTTATCGCTTGCACAAAACTGACCTACAACTCCACTCATATAATTTGAGATTCATGGGGTTTTGAGAAGCCATTTATTGTGAGGGCTTCAAGATCAAAGTAGTAGCGAAGTGTTGTTACTTCTTAGAGCAACTTTAGCAATTACCGGAAAACTCGGTACCGGATAATTATTATCCTGTTCCCCGGATAATGATTATCCGGTACGAGTTCGTGTACGCCAGAACAGATACAACAAAATGGATCTGGATATTTAAACTGATGACGATAGACGAGTTCGTGCGTATGAACTAGACTAGAAGTTGCAGAAGAACTGAAATTAAACTACACTAGATGTGAAATTAAACTAGACTACTACTGAAATTAAACTAGAAACCCTAGATCTACGGCCCGACGACGGCGATGGTGATGCTGCGGCGTCGGCGTCGATCTACGGGTCATTGTCACGCTCGTCCTTCTCAGCGATGACGAGCAGCGCGCGAGCTCCTGCTTGTCGGCCGGATGAGCTGCCCTCCCAAGAAGTCACGCGGCAGGAGCCCCGCCCACCGGCGGGCCTCGTACGAGTCGTGCAAGCGCGCGGCATTCGAGGCCTTCTCGGACGCCCTCCTCGCCGCCTCGGCCGGAGTTGCAAAGGTGGACCCGGCCATGGATCCGGTGGTGGTGGGGGGAGAGGAGGCGTGGTGGACCGTGAATTGCTCGCCGGAGGTTGGGGAGAGCTACGACGGAGCTAGGCTAGGTGCGGCGGACGGGTGCGGTTTTGGTACCGCATCGACCCCTCCGCCCCGATTAAATACTGGACGACGCGCCGCTTATCCGGTGGCCCGGATAAAATTTTCTGTGGTGTCCCATTTTTCGGTAACTGATCGGGCCAAAAAAAGGCCCCGACCCCTATATCCGCCGGACTTTTCCGGCCCGAGGGACTTATAGAGTAACTAACTACTAGAGTTGCTCTTACAGGGTGTGCACCCCTAGCAAGCCAGAGAGTCACTCGGAAACCTTCGTGAGAGCATCACCATAGGTGATGTAAAATGGCAGCTTAAAAACTGCTAAGATCTTGTCCTTAGATTTGCAAAATAAACCGCAGCTATTAGACAGATTTGGAAATCTTTTTCCTTAGATCTTGTCCGGGCATTAAAAAAAAACCGCAGCTATTTCCTTCTAAGAAAAAATGAAAAAAACTGTCGAGTCGTCACGACAAAGACCAACTCTATTTTTTTCGAAAAAGTCCAACTGTAAAAAGTCTGAACCAACGCTTTCTTCTACCTCCCGATCGACTCCCCCCCACATTCCCCGTCCCCATCGCACCGACACGCCTCACCTAAAACCCTAGCCCCATGTCCGCGGCGGCGCAGCCGCCCGTGCCGGCGGAGGGGTCTGCTCCCGCGGCGGCCCCGCCCGCGCCGGCAGCGACGCGTCCGTACGAGCTTGCGGTCGCCGTGGCGGAGCTCCGCCCTGTGGACTGCAACCTCGCGGCGCTCTGTGACCACGTACAGGCCGAGGGATTCGGCGCCGGCGCCTTCTCCGATGTCGTCGTCGAGGCCATGGGCGCCACCTACCGCCTCCACCGCCTCATCATCTCCCGCAGCACCTACTTCAGGTGAGCGTTCTCGAGTGCGGGGCGGAGTGCGGATCAGAGTCGCTGCTGTTGTCAACTGAGGATTTAGATTTTTTAAAAGGCTAATTGCATTTCTATTGGACTTTGCGGCCGCGATGTTTTGATTCTTCTGAGGTGGAATTTTCACGTGGCTGTGATCCCTGTTGAAATGTTAGTACAACCTCCGATCCATATTAATGGGCTCAACTTTATCTAGATACGGATGTATCTAGTTAAGTGTTTAGACTAGATGCATCCGTATCTAGACAATGAGGAGTACTAGAATGACCTGCACGGAATTGCACGTGTATCGCCTTTTGAAGTGAAGCTCTATGCATTCGTATTCTGAAGTTAGGGTAGGAAACTGTGTCTTGTTAATTTCTCTCTCTCTCTCTCTCTCTCTCTCTTTCTGAACTGGGCTATGCTAATTTCACTTCCAGTTTTCAAATGAAACGAGCTTTGCCCCCTTTCAAAATGTTATTTACAAACAAGCGAAGGTAAAATGAAGTTGATGGAATTCTGATTGCTATTTAGTGGCCCGTTGCAAAATGTAAGACGCCCACACATCCCATGATCTAACTTGGACCAGAGATTAGACTAATAAATGTGGCTCATTTTGCACAAGTATCGTAGTATTAATAATTCCTTCTTCTCACACGACTCAAATTTTATCGGCCCAATAGATGGTCAAACTTAAATCTTGGGATGCGTGGCTGCCTTGCAATCTGCACAAGTAACCAACAAAGTCTGATGGAACTCCTCAATGTAAAATACCTTTCACTGCCTAACTGCCTATAGCTCCTGTACAAACCAACATAGGAGGGAATCTTCTTCTGCAACTAAACCTCTTCATTTCGTTAGATTATTATCTTTTCCTATGAGCGACATAGTTGAATTTGTCCAGAGTAATACTGTAGCAATATCTGAAACTGATAAACTGGCTCTGTGTAAAAATACTGTCAGGAATATGTTGCATGGTCCATGGCGAGAAGCTGGAGCACCTACAGTGGTCTTGCATATAGATGATTCTAATGTTGATTCAGAAGCGATTGAAATTGCGCTGGCATATCTTTATGGGCAACCCCCCAAGCTTAATGATAACAATGCATTTCGTGTACTAGCAGCTGCATCATTTCTGGATCTTCAGGTTTCTTCTATTCTAGTGTGTTCTTATTGTGTCTCAGTTGTTTGCTGTTCTGCTGTACTTACAAATGCACTGTTACAGGGCTTGTGTACAATATGTACAGATTTTATTATTTCTGAGCTTTGGACATCAAACTTTTTACAATATCAGGTTAGTTCACTATATTATCTTTGGGATATATGGTATTCTTTATCAATAGTATTAATTTTCCCATTTTATCGATGGTCTTATTTTGCCCTCATTGTTTTTAGTTATTTGCTGAAAGCCAAGACTATGGTAGTCATGGAGAGCGTGTTAGAACTGCTTGCTGGGGTTATCTTTGTCAAAGTGCCACACTGGAACTACGAGAGGTAAGGGCGAAGGAGCATTCATGGGGCTTTTGTTGGTTAAGAAGTTATACTCATCAGATATTTTGTTCTAGTAGGAATCTTGGTAACTGCCAGCTTTCAGTGTGCTCTTTTTCAGTAATTACTATAAAAATGATAAAGATATATCATTTGTTTTTTCCAAGATAAACCTAATGTAACTTTTTGCATTTGTCAATCTATGTATTTCCACGAAAATGAGTGCTTGAAGGCTTTAAAAGTTGACTGCACAAACCCTAGGACGACCTACATTTCTGGACAGAGAGTTTTAGTTGTGGCTACCTTATAATTTTTGTGTAATTTTAATAGATTGGATCTTGTTAGATCTTCTCTATAAATCCCAGCTACTTAGCAGTTTGGAACATATCATCCATGTCTAAAGTTTCAGCAATGTTTTTTTCCTGTATTCATGGTATAATTCTTTAATATGAAGACTACGAGACTATGTTTTAGTGAATAGAATTGAGCCTAGCTCACTTGGTTGGGGAAGTGGATGTACAATCCAATCCCATCCTTTATATCTCATTGGGGTTTTCTTACCTTCACAAAAATAGATGGTTTGCAGTACAACTGTAACTTTGGCACGCAAGAAATGTATGGGAAGCTTTTGGATGTTGAATCGTTTGATTTCATTTAAATTTTATTTTGCTCTGGCTGCGACATGAAGGCTGAATTATGACACGTGTAGATGGACTTGGGTGAATTTCTCAATACTGAATATGTTATGCATGCTACATTCACTTTTAGGCTTACAGTTTTCTTAGCTCTTTTTTGTCCATAAGATTGACAACTGATTTTCAAAGTTTGTTTTTGCTGAAAGGTGCTTCCAAAACTTTCTTCACAAACTTTGCACACTCTCCTTACATCTGACGAATTGTGGGTACCTAATGAGGAGAAACGGTATGTATGTCAGTATGTGTTAACTTGCCTAGTGATGTTATTGTAATTTGCAAGCCCAGTTATGACAACAACTCGATTTGCCACTTGAAGGTTTGAACTGGCATTATTTGCTCTACTTGCAAAGGTCACTGTGTCTGATGTAGAATTTAGTGGAAACGAAAATTTGAACCTTATGGCAAGCTCGCCAACTGTTGATCCTTCCATTGGGAAGGGAAAGAGTCCGATGAATGAAACTGGTGAAGGGCAGCTAATGGAGTCTGAACTGCAGAAGTTGAAGTTGCATGATAACATGGGGAGTAAAAGTGCCCATAACATTATTGATATTCCCAATGTTGTAATTCCACAGGATAGCACGTCGTACTCCAACTCCATTCCACAAGTAAGAGGATAATTATGCTATGAACTTTTCTTGTATCATTAAGCATATCACTTTACCAGTTACATGATATGTACACTATGATTGTACTGTTTGTTCTTACCATGTAGAATGCTGAATCTTTCAAGAGAATGGAGAATGATATGTCTACAGGAGGACCATCTGCAGAAAGTACTTATCAGTTTAGCGAAAATACCTGGCTTTCGAGTGAACAAACAAAGAATTACTTCTCAAGAACTTCTTCAAGTAACGGATTAGTTCCAAGTGAGTGGGGAAGACCGACTGCACCTCTTTGGGGTGGTAGGGTTGTTGGTCGCTGGCAGGTTAGATGCGTTAGAGGAAATTCTTCTTTGTCTGCCGATGAATATAATGCTTTCATGAATATATTTGAAAGGGGTTCTCTTCTCTACTGCAATATGTCATTTGATGCACTATTAAGTGTTCGAAAGCAACTTGAAGAGTTTGAATTTCCTTGCAAAGCTGTAAACGATGGTCTTTGGCTACAGGTTTGTTCTACTCATGGTTCTACTTACCCCATCTAATACTTTTTCCCCTCTATGGCCATATCTAAAACTTCAGCAATTTGGGTAATGCAGATGCTCCTCTGTCACAGAGTTCAAGCAATAGTTGCTGATACTTGCAGAAACTGCTGCCTTACAAGTAATTCTTGTGCTTGTAAACAAGCATATGTGAGTACGCACAGCCACTACAGACAGGAGCATGATCGGACTAGTGCTTCAGGTACTGCTGGTAGTACCTACCATGCAGACGCCCAAGGTGACGGGAATGGTATGTTTGGTCCTGTGCGTGTTAACGTGAGAGGAGCAGTTGATGGACTTGCTGGCATTGGGAGAGGTAACTCAAATGTGCCTGGTGCAGCTTGGGCTCCTACACGATATGTCTTCTCTCGTGTTCCTTATGGGCTTGGTTCAAGAAATGGCCAGCAAACATTTGCCAATGATGAATCCGAACCTAGAGTTGACCACAATGGAGATATTCAGGGAGATGGTCTGACTGCATTGGTCAATCTTAGCCATGAAAGTAGTGCTTCTCATCATCAGGCAGAAAGTATATTTGAGGCAGGCATGCAAACTAGATATTCTGGTGCTGCTTCTGTTTCTACACCAGGTGGTTCTTCTCTCCAGATGCAAGAGTTGAAAGAGCATGAACTTGGGTCCAGTTGGGAGAGTACAGACAACACAGCTATATCATTGGACATGAGAACACCACTTAATCATTTCCCTCCTTTCCGATTCGGGTAAGATGGTTATTTATATTGTCTTTGGTATCGCAGCACACACCACCTCTTTGGACACCAGGCTGGAAAAAAGAGAGGGTTGATCACTAAATCATCTATTTCAAGTAATCTGAGTGTTCTGCAACCTTTCCGGTTGGATGCAGACCTTCACCAAAGGCAGGGGGGAGTTTTTAGACTAGCCAGCCAAGACATGCTCTGAACTTCTGCTATCCCTACAGACCTCATTAACTTAGAACCTATTGTGCACACTAATTTCATGTTTTTGTACAAAGCTGTGACCAGTTTATAATTAAACACAGGGTTGAGTTTGAAGATGTGCATAGGCTTGGCGATGGTCAGGTGAAACACTCCACTGAAGTATTTTATGCCGGCTCTTTATGGAAGGTTTACTACTTTCTGGTTCTTGTATCTGTCCGTGCTTCTTGCAGCCTAAATCAAGTTATGTAATAAACATGAACTTTTGTAGGTAAGCGTCCAGGCGTTCAATGATGAGGATCCTCATGGGCGTCGCACCCTTGGTAACATATTTTAATCTGATTCTGCCATTTATTGCAACTGACCTTGATGTTTGCCCAAAAGCATGTTAGCATTTAATATTGTGACAATACAGGGCTTTTTCTCCATAGACGCAAAGCTGAGTTGTTAGACCCCTTGAGGAAGGTAAGTAACATAATGGATTAGTTCATACGTCTCAAGATAATATGGTCAGCTGATGCACTTCTCTTTTCCTCAGGCCCACATGTATATAGACCCCCGGGAAAAGGTCACTGCTCGGTATCAGGTATGTACCTCATTTTTTCTCCGTTTTAATATGTTTTTCATTGATACTGCATCTGTGCCATAAATTTGACATCTCTGTTTTTAGCTCATCTGTCCATCGAAGAGAGAGGTCATGATATTTGGAAGCCTGAAGCAGGCTGGCACCCTCTTACCCAAATCTCCAAAAGGGTGGGGTTGGCGCACGGCAATACTGTTTGACGAACTTGCTGATCTTCTCCAAGGTGGAGCCCTGAGAATTGCTGCAGTAGTCCAGCTTGTCTAAGCCGAAAAATTCCCGTTGTACATCGGGTAACAATGATACTATATATATAGCAGTACTGTGAATCTATGGGATACGACGATAGTACGTAAATAATGTCTCCAAGGTTGGTGGTGTCACCGTAATGTAATGTATGTAGTTTCGTGCATGACATATTTTATGTGAATGCGATGCAGTGCTTTGAAGCAGTGTAGTAAGAGTTGTATAGCGTAGTGTAATTCAAAGTAGTTCCTCTTTTCCCAGATTTTCTGATGAGATTTCGAGGAATTTTATGGTACAGGTACGCTCACTGCTGAAAGTTCGTGTGAAAATTTTACCATGGCTCTTGGTTCAGATGAACTGTAAAGGATCAATTATGGAAATGCTATTCTGCAGTTGAAAAATACGAACGTACTACGAAATGCTGCCTTTTCCGCCCTTTTGGTTCTAACATGGTTAATCAGGGCCCTGAAAATAGTTCTCTCAAAGGCATGCATGTTTCCTCTGAAAAATATTTCTGGGAAGTTCAGTGCAAGCTACAACGAACCACTTTCCCTATAAATAGCAGCACATCGACCCCATCCCATCACAGCACAAAACAAGCCTAAATCGTCTTGGAGATGGCGTTCAACAGAGCACAGGTGTTCGCCTTGGGCTATGGGCTTGCTCCTCATGGCCTACGGTAAGTTCAGACATCGTATATAGTTATATACATGCTGCGTATGTATATACGAGATGATCACCATGCTGCGTATGTATGATCTGTCCTGATCTCATGCAAGACGAAGCTAGCTAGCTATAGCTTTTTTTGATAAAGGGAGTCTTTATTACTTAAAATGTTTAAGCATTACACCCAGCCTCTGCATAACAAAGATGCACACAGCCAAACCATGTCTGAAGTACGAAAAATAAAATAGGCGAATCACATATCAATATGAGAAATTGTAGAAACGCCTATGGTGTGGAGGGCCGATCCGCAAATTATGCTGCCATCCATGTAGGGATAAAAAGTCTCTCGCCGTATCCTCCAGTCTTGTACACACCTCCATAAACAGGTCTCGATGCCCCACACGTTGCAACTGAGACCACGAACGGAGTGTAGCAGTAGTCCTGTAGATAACCTGCATAAGAGAACAATTTTTATCATTAAAAACCTTGTCATTTCTACATAGCCAAAGCGACCATATTACGGCAAGCGCTGCCACCCTAATAAGTTGTTTGAACCTATTATCCACACCATTCAGCCAATTGCCAAAAATATTAGCAATGCTTGTAGGTGGGTAAATAGTAGAACCTATCTGGATGATGGACCATATAGAACTAGCAAATTTGCACTCGAAGAACAGGTGTTTGATTGTCTCATCTTTATGACAGAAACACACTGTTTACTCCCATGCCAATTGCGTTTTGCAAGGTTGTCTTTTGTAAGAATTACTCCTCGACGAAGATACCACGCAAAAACTTTGTTTTTAAGTGGAATTTTCATCTTCCAGATTTTCTTATTATTATTATCTACTGGCACCTCCGGCTGAATGAGTGCTGTATACATGGAGTCCACGAGAATTTACCGCAATGCGTAAATTCCACCGAAACTCATCAGACCCTTGAGTCAAATTGACAGTAGCGAGTCGCTGGAGCAACTCATGCCAAGATGCTAGTCTGGGTCCAACAAGATCTCTACGGAACGTCACAGTGGGTGATTATCAACCAATACCTGAGCAAGCGTATCGCTCTTGTGACGTCCTTGGACTATACCATATAACGCTGGATATTGTTCTCGGAGTGGGGTAGTACCCAACCATGTATCCTCCCAGAACCTTATCTCAGACCCATCCTTAATGGAGAAAGAGCCATATGGGAAGAAGAATTTCTTCGTCGCCATTAGCCCGCCCAAAAATGGAATCACCTGATTTCCAAGAAACCTGTGATAACGCACTTGAGCCTATGTATTTCTTCCTAAGGAGGGTTTGCCACACCCCCTCTTCCGTCAGCAGCTTAAACAGCCACTTACCAAGAAGAGCTCTATTCTTGACCTGAAGATCATGAATCCCAAGACCACCATGGTCCTTAGGGCGGCACACTACATCCCATTTTGCCAGCCGGTACTTCTTTTTTTCACTATCCCCTTGCCAAAAGAATCTGGATCGAAAGTAATCCAATCGATGCAAGACTCCCTTTGGTAGTTGAAAGAAAGATATCATATACAGTACCATATTAGTTAGGACTGAATTTATGAGTACCAATCTTCCCCCTAAGGATAATAATTTTCCTTTCCAGCTACTTAGCCTCTTTTGTAGTCTTTCTTCAACATGTTTCCATTGAGCTATCGTTAGCCTCCTAAAGTGAATTGGGATGCCGAGATAGTTAATTGGAAACTGGCCAAGCCCACAGCCGAATAATTCGGCATATTGGGCAGCCTCCTCTTGGGCGTCGCCAAAACAAAACACTTCACTTTTATGGAAATTGATTTTTAGACCGAAAGTTGCTCGAACGCTGATAATATTAATTTCAGGTTTCTTGCCTTCTCCATATCATGTTCCATAAAAAGAATGTGTCGTCAGCGTATTGTAGAATGGATAATCCGCCATCCACTAGATGCGGTACCACCCGACAATTTGCCCATCGGATTTTGCCCGCTCAATGATTATGGCTAACATATCAGCAACTATATTAAACAATATAGGATAATGGATCGCCTTGCCGTAATCCCTTTTTCGTCTGGAAGTTTCTACCAACATCGTCATTGACTTTGATGGCGACACTTCCTCCGGAAACGAAATTATGAATCATTGCGCGCCACTCAGCTGAAAAACCTTTCATTCTGAGTGTTTGTTGCAAGAAAGACCACTTGACTTTATCATAAGCCTTTTCAAAGTCAATTTTTAGGATGACTCCATTAAGTTTTTTCCGATGCATCTCATGAACTGTTTCATGTAAAATCACAACTCCATCAAGAATATTGCGACCTTGCATAAATGCCGTCTGAGTAGGTCTCACAACATGATCAGCCACCGAGTTAAGCCTAATAGTAGCGGTTTTAGTGAAAATCTTGAAGCTAACGTTAAGAAGACAGATAGGTCTATATTGCTGAATCCTTTCTGCTCCATTAACCTTTGGCAACAAAATTATCTCACCAAAATTTAGGCGAAACAGCTCAAGATGTCCAGCATGTAAATCCTGAAACATCTCAAGCAAGTCCGATTGGATTATGTCCCAGAAAGTTTGATAAAACTCTGCGGGAAACCATCCGGACCCGGTGCTTTGTTGTGTTCCATTTGGAATACCGCCTTCTTCACCTCCTCCATAGAGAAAGGAGCAGTCAGATGGGCGTTTTCCTGATCGAAACCTGCGGGATATCATCTGTTTGGTTTCGTCCAGCGAGAAATTATCTGCATCCGGCTCTCCAAAAGATTTTTATAGTACTTCGTGATGTAGGATTTCAACTGCTCATGGCCTTCAATCGTACCCTCTTCCTGATTAAGAGTGATGAGTTTCTTTCTATGTCTTCCATTAGCAAGACTATGAAAGTATCTCGTATTCGCATCTCCTTCCAGAATAAATTGGGCCTTTGATCGTTGGTACCATTTGATCTCCTCTTCACGAAGAAGACCCGCCATCTCGGCATTAGACGATTTTTTAATTCGATCTCTTGCGTTGATAGGGGTCTAACTTCCGCAGCAGCCTCAGTTCATCTATAATAGATGACAACCGAGCTTTCATTTTTTAATTGCCCAACCATATGTCTCGCCCAACCTTTCAGGTGTTTGCGCAATGCGCTTATTTTATTATTCCACCTTTGGATTGGAGTTAGACCAGGTACCGGCCTTTCCCACCCTCTTTACCATATCGAAAAACCCATCCCTATGCAGCCACCCAATTCAAATTTGAATTGGCGTTTGCACATGGGTTAGGTGTTCCCGTGGTTAGGAGTATGGGAGCATGATCTGACAATGCCTCTATACGTTCGAGGACCCGTACTGAGACCAGTGGGTATTTAATTTCCCAATCCGAGTCCATCAATACACGGTCCAATTTCTCGTATGTTGGCTCTGGGAGGCTATTAGCCCAAGTAAATTGCCTCCCAACCATCGAGACTTCTCTTAGACTAAGACTGTCAATAACAGCATTGAATAAGAGAGGCCATCTGTTGTCAAATCTGCCTCTACTCTTCTCATGTGGAAACCTAAGCAAGTTAAAATCACCCCCTATAATTATAGGATATGGGTTATCTTTTGCTAGGTTCACCAACTCTCTGAGAAAAGCAGGTTATGCTCATCTTGGGCAGCACCATACACAGCGACCAGAGTCCATGTGAAGTTGTCAGCCTTGTTGCGGATGTGGACCTTAATATGAAAGTCACCTTCCGAACTAGCCAATACATCCATGGTCTCTGTTCTGACACCTACTAAGATGCCCCCAGACCGACCACGTGGCGGACGAGACCTCCAAGTGAACTCTACACCACCAGACAAGCGGTTTAGTAGACTCACTGAGTAGTCCGTTTACCCGTCTCGGAAATTCCCACAAAATCCAAACGATGATCCCGAATAGCATCCGCAATACTAGCATGTTTAGCCAAGTCCGAAGACCTCTGCTGTTCTTGAAGATGCCATTCATTGGGAAACAATTGGAGTGTGGAGAACTTCGCCTTTTTCGTGGCGTTTTATTTTTTTTCTTATTAGAGTCAGCTTTGGACTTGCGGTCCGATGCTTTGAGATCATATAATGAGCTCAGCACCGCCTCGTCTAAGCCACCCTCCGATACATCGCCCACTAGATGTGAGAGGAGCTGGACATCAATTGTGTCATGTTGCTCCTCCTCATCCATGTGAGTAGTATCCGACACACACGAGACTTTTGGGGTGACCGTTAACCGGTCATATTCCAATCGTCTTAGTGCATTAGTCGACATAGCAATTTTTCCAGCATTATTACCCAAAGAAAAACCTACCCTATTCAATTTATCAGAGATGCATGAATTTGAAAAAGGAAGGAACGACTTTGGGGATTGACACATACCATTCGTGTCCAGGTTGTGCACCGCCTTGCGCCGCATGGCCCTCGCCATGGAGTCCTCGTCCGTGGCAGCCGTACCGTCTGCGGCCACGACGTGCCTCTCGCTCCTCCTCAGCGGCGTCGGCACAGGGGAAGGCGACGGTGATGTAGAGCCCTCCACCTGTGATGAGACGCTGTCCGTCGCCTCCAGGTGCAGCTGCTCGTCCGGCGAGAGGACAGCAGCCACGTCATCGGCAGGCCTCGGCATAGGCGAGGTGGGATACCCACCTGGCCCAGCAGAGCCGCCAACAGCCAGCCCGCCAGAAGGTATCAGCAGCTCTCCCGCCCTGGGCGACGCGTTGCCCCCATCCGCGCACGTCTCACGAGCAACACCCAGCTGGTCCTTTAGGCCGCCGTGCGCTGCCAACCCCGCCGTGGGCGACGGGAAGCAAGAGGCCGCACAAGGCCCAGCAGCGGGTGAGGTTGCAGGCCTGCTAACTTTCGCTATGTCCAGCCCATCCAGCGGGGCTGCTGGACCATCCAGCGCATCCTGGCCAGTCGCCCCTGGCGACGAAGACCGGCCCAGGAGAGAGGACTGGTGCATCAGCATGTTGCTGCATTCTCCAGGAGTATCTGCACCTTCACGAAGCATCAACCCTGCATGTACCCCAACGCTAGCTTGTACAGACGATTGTGACACAATTTCTTTTCCTCTGGGTGTTTGGGGATTTTTGTTGAAAGGAGTCACTGCCATAACAGGTACAACGTCCACCTCCTGAAGTAACCCCAGCGACGCACTCCCCGGCCCAGAAACATTAGCCTGAGGCATGTGAGTGTCTCCATCTGTGGTACTGGATGGCTCGTTTATCGGTGACTCGTCAGTGTTCTTATCCTCGTGTCCTTTTGCATCATCATCCTTTTCATTCCTCTTCCAAATAAAGGGCACAAAGTCCGGATCGGCAACATAATCTGACGCCTCATTAGTGAACCGAAAAGAGTAACCCTTAAGTAACAGGAATGCATCGGACCTAACCTCTCTTGTTTCGAACAAATTGGGTTTACGAATGGCCACCAGAATCCTAGCCACATTGTGACGCCTGAGAGCCAATAAGTCCACATCCAGAGTCTTCCCAATGAGAGTACCCACTGCCCAAAGTCCCAGAAAATGGCGCACTGAGTTCGGCACACCAGTCACATGCACCCAAGTTGGTGTCAATTCCGCCATAGGCTCAACATCATCCGGCTTCCAAATGTCCAGGGAAATCACCGTCTGCTGTTTTGGCACCCCAAGTTCAGAACCATTCATCCTCTCCAAGTCCTCCATAGAAGAAAAATTGACCAAGAAAGAATCCTCCTTGTACTGATTGTGTGGGATAGCCTCCCAGCGCCATGCGGTCTGTAGCGGACAGTAGCGAGCAAGCATGGACTGAATCACTTCTGCCGTCACAGGTTCTCCAGTCACCGTCACAACAGCCACGGGGTAGTACTAGCGGCGAGCTGAGGTCGAAAGATACCGTCTGGCAAGTGGCTGAACATGGTGTCCTCACATCCGATACCCGCCATCCCAGCATAAGGCTTCGGTACCCTAAGAATTGGGCACCACAGCGTCGGGTGCACCACCCCGTCGCAGAAGTAGCAGTACCGATCAATCGAGCACTCCTTCGTACTGTGAGAGTCAATCTGGCAAGTGGCACACCGCTTCCGTTTGGCCGCATTAGCCACAGGAGCAGTCGCATTAGCATCCACCGCAGTAGCCGTGACCGGCAAAGCAGCCCCGGCCCCGGCCTGACTAGCCTCAGCCGCAACTGTGGTCGGAGGTTTCTCTTCTTCTTGTTTTTCTTCTTAGGAGCAGCAGCACCCAGAACGAATGGCACCGTCGATACCGCCGTAGGGTTAATCACCACCGGCGGCGCAGCTAGAGCAGGCGTGTTGGTGACGGGAACAGTGCTGACACGAATAGCCGCTGCGGTACTGTCCACCGCACCCGGCCCTGTTCTGGCCGCCGCACCCGTCCCCGGCCCAGCTTGGCGCCCGAAGAGCATCGGCGCCCTTGTCGTCGGAAGCCCAGTGTTAGGTTGCAGTGCACCTGGCTGCCCTCTCCCCTGCTGCCCACCGTGACCGCTCGCGCCCGACATGATCACCGCGGCCGCAGCGACCTCCGCGTAGGAGCGCGCGACGGGAGTGCGAGCTGGGTCGGGATGAGAGCTTCCTGGCGGCGTCTCGGCGGGGGACGAAGCCGGTAGAGCAGCAGATGTGGAGGAATCTGTCGGTGAGCAGGACCTGACGTCTCGCGAGACGGAGCCGCGTGAATCTTTGCAAACCCTAGCCAACGTCGATGATTGCCACAAGCCAGCGAACACTCGGCCCAGATAGGCCCAGGGAGACGGACGGTCCGGATCTTCATGCAGCATGGGCCCCAGCGGCTGAGGATTTTGAAATTTGTTTCCCTCCGACGGTTGACCACGATCCGCAATTTCGGGAACGGCAGCGATCGCCGGCGATTCACCGGCAGTAGCTGCCCCTCCCACCAGCGCTGGCGGCAAGAACATCCCCAGCACCGCTGGCGGCGAGACCCGAGGTCGGGGAAGAGGGCCCCGCCAGCCAAGCCTCACCAGTCTAGACACTGATGCTCCCACCGGCGGCGGGGAGGCATGCCTGCGTTCCGAACTCGTCGACGCCGTTTTGGGCGAGCACATTGGCATACCATAAGCTCCGGGTGCTTGACTCCGTGGTGCAGGCACGGATGCGGTGGAGCTTTGCGAGTGCCGGAGCAGGCTTTACACCGGGATCTGCACCGACGAGCACTGCGCAAAGGCGTGCCGCCAGGAGCGCGCCTGCGACGGCTCCTGCTCCGACAAACGGTACACCCGCGATCCTCGGAGCTTAGGTTCCAAATGCATATGTACCAGGGAGTGCGATGCGCCGCCGGTGTACCAGGTGCCGGAGTCGCCGCCGCCTAAATGTCCGTCACAAGCAAATGATATGCCGGCGACTCGGCGAGAAAGGTCTACAAGGGCGTGAGAACCTATAAGCGTGCGCTTTTGATCGTATGGACATAATCTAGTCTAGTGTATTAATCTAAAGGGAAGTTAGCACCGAAGCAATAATAAGAAAGGAGAAACTCACTGATCTCGCTTTCCCCTCCCCTTGCTACAGTTCCAGGAGAGGAGAAAGAGAGGGTGTCTCCGTCTTCCTCCCGTTCCCGCCGGCGAGGCCGTGGGTTCCCTTCCCCTCCGCCGGCCGCTTCGGCGGTGGGAGGTGGGGGGAACCTCGGTCTTCTGCTTTGGCGTGTATATAGGGTGTGGAGTAGAGTTCTTGCCGGCGGCGCTGTGGGGGTGGTGGTGCTGCCGGAGGGGAATAAGGTGTCGGCATGCTTCCCCTCCTGCGACGGCGGTCTTCGGGTCTCCGGCGTGGCGCGCTCGACTTGTGGTGGCCGGGGATCTACGGATCCCGTGGTCTGTTTAGTCTCCGGGGGTGACTTCCGTGCCGGAGGCGGAGGTCACGCTGTGGAGCTTTTGTTTCCTGGCTCCTTCTCCGCGACGGCGAGGATGGCTCCGGCCTCGTCGTGGAGCCTGGGAAGCTTGCGATGCAAGTGGAGCAGCCCTCCAGGCGTGCGCCTCTGGCTCCCCTGGCTGGCCGTGGTGGCGAGGGGTGGAGCTGCAGTGCTGGCGTGCTGGCTAATGGCGTTTCTGGCGCTTCGTTTCTTCATGTCTCCTCCGGCCGTCCGTGGAGGAGAGGGGAGGAGGCTCTGGGAGGTGAAGCTCTGGAGCGGAGAGGTTTGGTGCTTGGCTCGGGCGCAGGGAAGGAGGGCGCGAAGATGGTGGTCCTGGCACGGCTTGGCCGCTCCGGCGGCGGGTGGTGCTGGTGCTGGACGTGCGGACGGCTTGGCCGTGCTCTTTCATCGACAAGATCTCGTCGCTGGCGTCAAGTGGCTCATGCGGTTGTCTTCAAAGTTGGAGGTCTTCCCTCATCCA
The DNA here is from genome assembly GCA_947311845.1 of Poa pratensis. Lineage (NCBI taxonomy): Eukaryota > Viridiplantae > Streptophyta > Magnoliopsida > Poales > Poaceae > Poa > Poa pratensis. The sequence continues at coordinate 16,897,008 of CAMZMU010000027.1, read as the reverse complement.
GTTGGCAGGAGGTTTGTTCTCTTCTCCTCCGGCGTTCGTCGGCGAAGTGGAGTTCCGGTGGTTCAGCTGTTCTTCGCAGCTGTTGTGCTCTCTGCTGAGTACCTTCTGTATGAGTTTGCGTCTGTTCTTTATGTTTGTTTCTTCTGATTGTACGCAAATTTGTACTCCTCTCGTTCAAAAAAAAAGAGAAGAAAGGAGAAACTCTGTAATTCGAGACTCTGGTCGATTTTACTCACTTTTTTTTGACATTTTAACATGAATCTATTAAACTGGCCCAGCTACAGCGCTGTCCAACATAGTGGCATTACACCTGGGAGAAAAAACATCCCAGCAGGAGTCCTCGGTCTCAGAAATTGCTCCCAGCTTAGCAAGCTCAAGGGCAGCAAAAGTACTCAAGAGAACAGCAAGAACAGCAAGCACAACGCAAAACTCACCGCCGACACCATTGCCGGCGAAGCAGGCAGGCCACCACCAAGCCCAGAAAGAGGGACACCTCCATGTCAGTCGCCGGATCCAAGCACGTTGAAAGATCACGGCCATGGTGCTCCCAACTTCCGGTTCAGCGCGAGTTGCCGGAGAACCGACGAAACCGCACCGACCCTGGCACCGAGCCTCCAAATCTGCACAGGACTGCTGCCGCCCGTCCCCAAGAAACCCAACCTCTGCACCGCTAGTGGGGAGCACGACGGCACCACAACAAGGGGCAGAGGAGGAAGATACTCACAAAGCCAAGACGACGCTGCCACCGCGCCGTCCAGCCAGAAGCCGCAGGACTCGTCGCCAGTGCCAGAGCACACGCCAACAACGTGGAAGAGAAGTCCCGGCACAAAATCCACTGCTATTGGCCTCGCCCCCGCCTCTCCGCCAACAGCCTGGAAGACCAAGCTCGCCGCCACACACGCCGGCCGAGCAAACCCTAACCTCACCATCCAAAGCAGATGGCAGGAATCTACTGCCGAGAGCTCACCTACGCCATCCCAGGAGCGTCGATTTTACTCATTTCGTTCTAAATTAGATAACTTTAATTTGCTTACATGTGGTTACATGTCAAGATACATCAGACACAGGATGCGCGATCGATCAGGCAAGCTCAAGCCACTAGCCGTGTACTGATCGATTTACAGCTAGTTGAAGAATCGCCACCGCGCGAGCAGACTCAGCTCCTCCAACTTCCCGCACTCGCTCGCTGGGCATTGGTGTCGGCAGACATTGGTTCGATTCGGTGGTTGGCGCTCCGCTCATACATCTTGCGCGCCAGCGTTTGTTATCTGCGCGGGATTCGTGTGGTCAAGCCGGCATGAGATTTGCTCTGCGCTGATTTGTGTGGTCAAGCCGCGGGAGTAGTGCATATTACCCTGGAACAAACTTAGTGCATGATCCAGGAAAAAAAAAACTTTGTGCATGATGGATATACATTATACGGTAGCGTCCCTGTTTAGGTGGCGCACAAGCTTTCAAGCCATTAGTTTGACCAATGAAAATATGGATTATATGTCACAAAATTATGCCATTGAATTCATATTCAAATAAAGTTTCCAATATTTAATTTTAATAACAAGTGGCACATTTCTTATTGATCAAATCAGCGGTCAAATTTAAAACAAGAAAAATGAGGACGCCAAATGTATCGGAACGGAGAGAATACATATAAAGAGCGGAGTACATGGTTGTGCAAGTAAATGTATCGGAACAGAGAGAGTTATATAAAGAGCGGAGTTTCTGATGCACGTCATCGACCATTAGACCAATATATATGTATTAAGAACTTATAAATGGTATCATTGCACTTGTCTTACCAAATTGTTTCATTTCATAAAATTTTATACTAATACTCGACATATTATAAGTACAAATCATAGGCAAAGTTGTTCGACCAACGAAGATTAAAGTCGCATTTATCATTGTTGAATATAGAAAAAAAAGAAATCTGTTGGTAGCACCACGGACCATGTACCGTGTAGGAACAAACCAATCTGATCAGCAACGATGAGTTTAGTTAGGTCATACTGAAATTTATGCTTCAGAAACTGGCAACAGCACTTGTATACTACATGATAACATATGCATTTGCGCATTGCAGATTGACATATCAAGATAACTTAAGTTACATGTATGCACACATAATGGAATGCATATATTTTACGCTAATCAGTGAGTAGTACAAGTGACCACGTCTAAATACCAAGTACATAGCGTGCGTTAACTTATTATTGTACTCACTGTAAGTTGTAAGATTTATTTGACCTCAAAAAAGTAAATAAACATAGCAAAAATTTAATTTATATTCTAGATGTTTCAGTACATGTGTTACCTAATCATATACTAGAAACCATCGGTCATATAAATATCTTGTATAACCAAATAGTTATGAAATTGTTAATTGGAATTCACGAAGTAACTTTTGTTACAAAATACAGTTTAATTTATCACAATGCAAGTTTATTTAAAGTTATACATTATAACCATGTAATAAAGAACACGGACCTAAAATTTAACAAAACTTTTATACATGGTTAACCATGCCCAATAAATAATATAATATGTACTCGTCAATATTACAACGTGTAAAATTTATCTTAAAAGTATAATAGTTTAGTATAAATTATGTTTTAGCTTGTCCCGGTTGCAAACTTTGTTTGGTACAACCCACAAGCCAGCATGATTTTTCTACCACCCTATAAAAATGCTTCTTCTACCTCCGAGACTGGTTTTTTCTGAGCACACCTACGTAGCTGCCGCTCTATCTGATCGGGTGATCTGTTCACCCAATCGTGAATACTAGAGATACGTGGAAGATTTGACAATGATTTACAACACATAAGTTAGAACGCCTAGCCTAAACATGAGCGGGCACCAGAAACAATCAAACAAATAGAATTTGACACTGATTTGCAGCACATAATTTAAAACGCCCATCATAAATATGAGCGACGCATTAGAAACAAATATAATTCAAAAACGATGTGCAACACACAAATTAGAATGTCCAACCTAAACATGAATGGGGCATAGTAAAAAAATTAGGCGGTAGAAACAAATAAGATCTGAAAATGATCTGCAGCACATAAGCTAGAACTTCCAACCAAAACATGACCCAACGTGGACTTCTATTCCAATCGTCGTTTTCACTTTGAAACTTTTCGGCCTTCGCAAACCATGTTTTGCTGATATGGTATCCCAAACCTAGGCTCTAAATGTTCCGGACAGAGACCCATGATTTTCTCTTGACACCAAACTTAGAAACACTGCTAAAGCCCTTACATCTATGGGATAAAGGAGAGTGGGAGATATAAAACTTCAGATCATGCTGGCTAAGGAGATCATTTTTTGATATGATGCGGCTCAGGATAGCTGGTTCCAGATGCATATGTACTAGGGAGTGCGATGCGCCGCCGGTGTACCAGCTGCCGGAGGCGCTGCCACCTAAATGTCCATCACAAGCAAATGCTTTGCCGGCGACTCGGCGAGAAATGTCTACAGGGGCGTGAGCAACTATAAGCGTGCACAATTGATCGTATGGACAAAATCTATTAATCTAAAGTGAAGTTATTACTATCGAAACAATAATAAGAAAGGAGAAACTTTGTAATTCGAGAGTCGTGCTCGAGTGACTTGCGGTCGGCTTTCTGTTCCAGAAAAAAGAGAGACTTGCGGTCGATTTAACCGAACCCTGTTGTATATATATGCTCTTTTATGCACCGATATTTGCTTATCTCAACTACATCCATCTATTTTGTTCTTGGCATAGCACGCACGCCCTGTGTGTGTAGTACTAGTCAATATGATGTTATCAACTTATCATATCAAGTTTGGAACCGCGACACATGATCACAGGACGCGCAATCCATCAGGCAAGCTCTGAGCAGCTAGCCGTGTGTTTTGCTATACAGATGAGCGATTTCTCAGTACTGAGCGATTTACACCCAGTTGAAGATTTTTCGCCACCGCGCGAGAAGTGAAGACTCGGGAGCTCCATCTCCCCGCACTCGCGCAGAGACGGGTCCTTCGGTGGTTGGAGCTCTGCTCATACATCTTGCGCACCAGCGTTGTTATTTCCGGTTTCTCCACAGGATCTGGTGTGGTCAAGGCGGCGTGAGATTTTTTTTTCGAAACACATATAACGCAGACGCTCACAAACACGCGCATACACTAACCCTATGAATGCATGCACGCACACCCTACCCCTATGAGCACCTCCGAGAGACTGAGCCGGCGGATCAGGTCTTGAGATTGACGAAGTCATCACGGACGCCTCGCTGTCGACGAGAACGTCGCCTCCCACTGAAGAATATTCTGCCTAAACGAGAAACCTCAGTTTGAACTCTGATGGGTTAAGGATACAACCACCCCACTAAGCATCCTACCACAGGCAGGTTCTCAGGTGGCGTGAGATTTGCTCTGCGCTGATTCCTCTAACTAGTTCCGTTGTACTTGCATGTTTTTAAGGATACGTCAAAAAAGATACGCCGAAGACATATCGGTTTCATAAAAGAAGAGGATAAGAGACCGATTACAACACGTCTGGTACACGTGTTCAGGATTCAACCCACTGTAATAGAATAGAAATCACTCGCCAACTCTCCACTTTTCTACCTGATCTAGCGACCCCCTAAAGTATCCTACTGCACGCCATAGCTCTGCCTCGGATACAATCATCCTGATCGCTCTTCCCACCGATAGCTGAAGGCCCTCGAAAACCACCCATTGCGGTGTCTCAAAGAGCAACAACAGATAAGGTTAATCACCGTCCACGGGTCCTTCAAGTCGGCCCCGTTAGCTAACCTCGTTGGTGGCCACTCCAGTAATTGAGCGTCTTGAGCGCAAGTAAAATAATAATTCCTCGTGAAGAATAGGTCTTATAATTGCGACAAATGAAAAATAGGGCGAGCACTTGCACGCTTAGCACACCCACACACCCCGGTCAGAGCCGGTCAACCGCCTCGACCTTGACAAGAGCAGGGACCTAAAAACTAAATCACATTAGTAACCACTATTTGTATCTATTACAGGTAAGTTATATTAGTGTAAAATAAATAAAATTCTCAATTGATAGAAGGTCCACTACGGTGTACCATGTAGGAATAAACCAATCTGATCATTCGGCGACGAGGAGATTTGTACTCAATTCTATGCTTATTAGGTTTTCATGTTTCAAAAACTCGCGGAAGCACTCTTATACACTAGATGATAACATATTCAGTGCATATCAACATATCTAATAAATTAAATTGTATGTCCGCGCATAGAGTAGAATGCATATGTTTTATGCTAATTGGTGATTAGTACAAGCGACCCAAAATCTCAATAGCAAGTACGTAGCATGCATACATTCTCAACTTATTATTGAACCCATTGTAATTTGTAAGACATATTTGACCTAAGAAAGTAAATAACCAAAGCAACAATTTAATGTATAATCTAGAAACTTCAGTAAATATGGTTACTTAATCTTATACTACAAACAACTATTATGATTTGTTAGATCATATAAAGATCTTTAGCATGAGTATTGTATAACTATATAGTTTATGCAATTGTAATAGTAGTACCTGAAGTAATTTTTTTCACAAAATAAAATTAATTTTTCCACACTCTAAGTTTATTTAAATATATAACTATGTAAGTAGTACCTCTATTTCATAAAACAAGTCGTATATTTTTAGTCAAGAGTCAATGCAATATAATTTTGACCAATCTTATAGAAAAAATATTTACAAGATTTAATAAATATGTTATAAAAATATATTCTATCGTGGGTCTATTGATATTGATTTAATATTCTAATCGTTCCTATTTTGGTCTATATAGTTGGTCAAAAATACTATACATTGACACATTGACATTTGACTAAATTTATATGTCTTGTTTTGGTAAATGGAGGGAGTACATTACAAATTTGTAATAAATAACATTTTACAAACATTTAACAAAACTTTTATGCGTGGTTAACTATCCCAAATGAATAATGTACTATATACTTGTCAACAATTGCAACCTGCAATTTTTATCTAAAAAATATAGCAGTTTATTAGTGTAAATTTTAATTATTGTAGATTGCCCCGGGTCCAAATTCCGTTTGGTGCGGCGCTACTCTGCTAGCAAGAGGCAAGCAAAATTAGTCAAAATATTTTCAACCGGGCTTCTACCCCTTTCCATTACTTAGAACGGAAATAACCAGTTCAAGTAAACCACATGTATTTTAAGAAACAAATGGGGGATATGACGAGAAGCGAGTTGGAGCAACATAAGGAAACCCAAAGTGAGACGAGTTTCGACGTAAAAAACAGCAACTATGGAACGAAAACTTGATGTCACTATCAACGGGAACACTACAAATTAATTGAACATAACAAGTGGAAGACATTCACCAAAGTTATCTGTAAAATGAGACTATAGCTGCTTAGAAGTACGCCACCACAACGCACCAACCTTCTTTGTGGAAAAATAAGTCGAGAGACTTATTTTAGGAGTACGCCACCTTCTTATTGTATACACTCCAATTTAACTCGGACTTGAAAGACATTATCTTCAAGAGATTGTGATGTGAACCCAACATTATACCTTCTAACTAATCCAAGTACATCATTTGTGTCCATACACTTAAAATACAGCCTCACTTTTGCCACAACCTCGGCATAGCTAGAACTAGTGACAAACACCATGACTATATCCTCCGAGTAAACACATGTAGCATTGCATTTTAAGAAAGCGACTTCACACACATGATGAACATTCATGATTCTCGCCATCTACAAAATAATGACAACAGCCGAACTGTATCAACACCAACTACCGCCAAGCAAAGCATACTGAAAAAAATAACAAACAATTTCTACAACAACCATCAATATGAAATCCTAATGATAATCTGCAAGCCCTGACCCTACTTACCGTTTCTAGACCTAATGATTCATAACCATAGTAGTATAGTACCAACCATCATTGGTAAACAGAACAACAACAAAACAATAGATTTCTCTCCAAATGCAATATTTAATATACCACCAAAATGCATAAATTTTAGGAAAAAACAAGGAGACATGGGATATTACCTCTAGGGATGGGAAGTCAAAATACATGAAGATATACAACCGATTTCAAAACATTTTAGTGGAAGCTAAGTGAGTGGTGCTCGGGGTTGGGGGTGGTGATGGCTGGGGTGGCCCAACCTCTGCCTCTGGCCTCATGTGCTGAAAGGGCATGTCGCTCCATAAATAAGATAAGAGTCATGTATACTATGTGCAGAACTAAGCATTGTTTTTTCTGAATTCTGCAATTTTTTCAGTATTTTTTCTTTTGGTACTCAAGGCTGAAGTGAGAGGAACAATAGGACAGCGGTCGCTTCTACACCAGCTACTACTGCAGCAATACCAACGGACCAACCGTGCATTCATGGGTATCACAAATTCCAGCCTTCAAGTCAATCAACACCCCCTTTTCTGTGTATCATCCATTGCTCCAGCCATAAAAAAAGTTCATCTTAAATTTTCACCGATGGAGTTTATTGAAAGCCTTTCTTCATACATCACCATATATTTGTGGTTGGCTAGCAGCTCTTTGTTGTCTGAAATATGCTTGCAACAACCGACCAGGACGACTATTTACTGAAGTTGAATGCACCTTCTCAAAATTGGAGCTTTTGATCTTTATTGCCAAGGATATAATGATACATGTGAGTGTATCCACTACAGCGTTTGATCGATTATGTATAGTTCGCTCAACTTTGGTTTTAGAACTGTCGTAGGATGTAACCTCGCTAGGAATTAAACATGTAATTAAATATTGTATTGAATTGCTTCTCTATATGTACTTCAGGGATATATGATTATATGAAATTCATGTTTGAACTTCCACCTCTTTACTTCAGGGCTTAATAACTCCACTATCTTGCAACATGACTTCTCGAAATTCTTACTATTTGACATTCCATTGTTTCTACAAATATCACAGTACACTTATCCTGCTTTCAAACATTTTTTATGATTTGTCTCAATGCAGCAAGGCAAGGAGACCACGACAATGTTCATGTAAAACATTCCAACGTGTTTTTGTACAGACCTATCGACATCCTCATTAATCATTTATGCAATAGACAATAGTTTTTCAGTTGGACAATTAACTATTTATCAGTTTCTTCCATTTTACTGTGCTAGAAGCTGCAAAAAATATCGACATATATTGTTGATTGTTTATATGTTTCCCTTTTGGTTATTTAAAATAAAGAATAAATGATGTAAGCATTATGTTCAATGTTCTTGAACAAGCAGTAAAACCAATTTTAAAAGTGATAGTGTGTGTTTCCTATTTTTACTTATAAATATTATTATTTGACATTTTCTTCACTTCAATGTTAATGTGAAAAAATTAGATATGGGACAGCCTTTGGTTAGTAAATAATTATCTAGAGATTGTAGCAAATATTTTTCTCATAGCTCACGTATAAAATGAATCAATAATGTTTCTTTATTTTGTATAATTTGTTTCTCCTTCATGTATTGGTGTATGTATAACATCTAATTTTCTACAAATGTGCCGCAGCAACGCGCGGGACATCATCTAGTTCACCAAAAAGAAGCAACCCAGTGGCGGAGCTTGGCAGAGGTTGCAGGGGGGGGGGGGCGAAATGCAAAATATTTATGTTTGGGGGGCCAAATGCTATTTTTCTTCTCAGTTAAGCACTCCCAAAAAAAAATTCTTCAGCAATTACTCCAAACCTGGGGGGCCATGGCCCATTTGGCCTCCATGAAGCTCCGCCAGTGAAGCAACCTAGAGTTACACAAAAAATGTGATTGCCACTGGAAACTCATGATCCGCGTCAGACCAGTTGCTTCGATGAGATGAATTTCCTCCAGCCCACTTCACTGGCACCAACAAAGCTATGTTCTTATTTGGAATCAAATTAACAATGGTTCCAAAATGCCAATCGTGAAACCAATTAAAAGTGTTTCTTTGCCATTCGTCAACTAGCCGGGCCCTTAGCTTGTTATGCCTGCATATGCTACTCTCGGTATCATAGACGATATGCAATTCATGACAAGTTACTCAGCTATTTACTTTCTATTTTATTTTTGTGAGACCGTGCGGTTACGGCTGTGTGCATTCTAGTTATGTGAAGCAGTGGAGGTCAGGCATAAGGTTTAAACTCTTAGGAAATAAAAAAACCTTTATAAGAAAAAATGCTACTCTCGGTGCTGCTGCATCTGCCCACTCGTGAAAATCCACATATTTGACCCTTTTGGCAAACTTTAGCAAAAAATAACCCTATTTCAAAAATATTTCTAAATCTAACCCTTTTTAGTAGAGGGGGCGCTATCCTCTCCATTGTAGCGCCCTGCGCCGCGACGCTACGCGCTTGCCAGCGTGGCATGGTGGGTCCAGTGTTCGGTAGTGTAGCGCCGCCACAGGAGGCGCTACCCTCCCTTTGGTAGCGCCGGGCCAGGGGGCGCTACCCTGCGCAAGTGACGTGAAGAGCGTCTGCCGGATGACCTCCTCGTCGACGAGATTGAAACGCACGGCCGGCTGCTCGTGAAGAAGCAACATGGGCGCCAAGGAGGTTCGCCGGGCGCGGCTGGGCAGCATGGGTCCGGGTAGGCGGACGGCACCGTCCTCGAGTGGAACCGCCAGGCCGCGCTGTCGGACTACATCCCGTTCCGCCCCACCGGCGAGCCGGCCGCCGTCGTTACGCTGCGCGGTACGCTGCTCAAGGCCCCACGTTCTGCCGCGACGTCGTGGACGACCTCCAGTTTCGCAAGTTCGGGCCGTGGCTCGCAAGTTCGGCGTGGGCAACGTGTGCGTGGGCGGGCACTCAGCTGGGCGCCGGGTTCACGCTGCAGGTCGACAAGGCACTGGCCAAGGAGGTCGTGGAGTGCCACGTGTTCAACCCGCCGTCCGTGTCGCTGGCCATGAGCCTGATTCGCCGAGACGGCCGGCGAGCTTTGGGGTCGCGTGTGCGCGTGCATCCCGTGCATGGGCACGCAAGCCGCGGACGCCGGCGGCATCAGCAACAGCGAGAGCGAGGCCAAGGCGTCGCTGGCCCGCGCGGGGATGGCGAAATGGCTGCCGCACCTGTACATCAACACCAACGACTACATCTGCTGCTACTACAGCGACGCGGCGAGCGGGACGGCGACCCGTCGCTGTCGGCAGCGGGGGCAGGAAACGCATCACCAGCAAGGACAGAGTGGCGAGGATGCTGGTCGGAAAATGCAACACCACAACTACAATGATCTCCACATACTATCCACACCCTTCATTTCATCAAGATTCGTGCAACAAATTCATCAACGAATCTTCAAATGTCAACGCATTATCAATAATTGATGGATTTATGTAACATGAATTTTAGATTCATGTACTAACATGAATTTTATGTGCATGCATTGAAAAAAATAATTAAAACCACGACATTAACATATTATTTAGTTTTTTTAACACATAAAATAGTAGGAATAATATGGTTCGTTGGATGCATAATCAACGGTCATGATAGTATGTGGAGATCATTGTAGTTGTGGAAAAATCGCACGCCGACAGCCTCTGGCAAGCACGAGACTTTAGTACAGTATTTTGTTCGCCCCCAGATCGGGAGTGGGCAGTGAAAATCCACATATTTGACCCTTTTGACAAACTTTAGCAAAAAATAACCCTATTTTGAAACTATTTCCAAATTTAACCTTTTTAGTAGCGCCCAACGACGGGGCGCTATCCTCTCCGTCGTAGCGCCCTGCGCCGCGGCGCTACGCGCTTTCCAACGTGGCATGGTGGGTCCAGTGTTCGGTAGTGTAGCGCCGCAACAGGGGGCGCTATCCTCCCTTTGGTAGCGCCGGGCCAGGGGGCGCTACCCTGCTGGAGCGGGATGGCCTTCTCTTTTTTCCATTGACCGCTAAATTGTCGGTAAGCTGCATCGTATCTCTAGGAAAAACTCCTACTCTTTTTGCAACTACTCCCTCCGTTCTAAATTAATTGACTTCCATTTGTCCACATGTGGATGTATCTATACGTGGAAGTCAATTAATTTAGAACGGATCGAGTATCAGCTAAGACAACCCACTGTATACACTGTCTACACTACTGTCTATGAATGACATGGCGTAATGGTACAGCCTATAGCTGTCTAAACTATTGATCATTCCCGGTTTTGAGAACGGTGGCTAACTGAAGCAAAGTGAAATAACTAGAGTGTTGCAAATTATACTCCATGAAGCGGTTGATTTGCGTGGGCATTTGTTACCCAACCTTCGACAAGATCAATATCGCCACTAGCGCAGAAGTCAACTCTTGGCGCCCGGTGCCGGTGCGGCCGGCGGCTGGGCGTAGAGCGACCTGAGCTGGCGGTCGACGAGCTTGCTGTTGTTGAGCGACACATGCAGTTCGACATCGTCAGCCCACCACTGCTCCAGCCCGTGCACGGGCAGGAACTTGCTCGGCCCCTTGGAAACGACCAGCATCCTCGCCACTCGATAGTATGTGGAGATCATTGTAGTTGTGGTGTTGCATTTTCCCAGTTCCCTGCCTCTCACGTACGCTCGAACTACCTATATGTTCATGTGCAATGAATCGGCGTTATCAGGACGCCAGCTCCAATAAATTATGCTAGCAAGTGGCAGCAGCAGCTGCACGATCTGTCCAGGAGTGCCGCGAGATTCATTGCCCAGCAGGACCACGTATTTGCGGCCCATCATGCACAGGCAGTTCTGAAGCTCTGAATTCGATTAAATCATCTGAGATATATCACGATTAATTACAGACCAATCGATGAATGTGAGAGGTATATGTGAGAATTATTAATCGCACAGTACAAATCAAACGAATGAGGAATATTTTACGATCGCTCGATAGATCGATTTACACGCATGCTGCCTGCCAATTACAAAAGCTACGGATGATCTGCTCAGTGTCAGCCTCAACGAATCAATCTCCAACTGAATCCGGTATAAACCCCAAGAACCGCCGATCGACAGAAAGAAGAAGAAAAATCAGACATCTCATACAACTTACAAGTTCCTACAAGAAACGGACGATGAATGCTGCCAGTGCTAGAGCCGGTCGTCGACGAGGTGGCTGCCCGTCTAGCTAGCCTCTGCAGCGGGTGATGGCGGAGCAGCCGCGGGAGTAGGGGTTGGACTGCGCGCCGGCGCGGCAGTTGTAGTAGGACGCGCCGCGGTACGAGCACGGCACCGCGTTGCGCCGCAGCGCGTCGTAGCCGATGTAGCTGTTGCCGGCCAGCTGCCTCCTCGTCGCCTCATCGCCATCGCACCCCTCCCCCTGATCCTCCACCGTGCACGCCGACAGCATGGCGGTGGCGCCACCGCCGTCGTGATCCTGATCCGACGCCCACCTGGCCGGATCAAGCTCGTGGTGCGGATGCGGTGCGGTTGCCGCGAGGAGGGGAAGGAGGAGGAGCGTGGAAACGGCGATGACCGCGATAGCAACGCGGCACGTCGGCGGTGCCATCTCCCGCGCCCAGATGCTGCTACGCGGGGTCAGTGCTCGAGCTCTCGCAGCGCTGCCTTTGATGTTGTGCTTGTGTGGACCGACGTGTGTGGGGTAGTAGGTACAGTTAAGGTCTGAAGATGGTCGTCTAAAGAAAGGAGCAGAGTTCTAAATGCGGAGGGGGAGTGAGCAGCATGGGAGTTTAGAATAAGCGGCACCGAAATTTCAACTGTTTACACATAGCTGTAGCGCTAACTTGCTGATCAGATTTATAATCTCCCTGGAATAAGTTATTACTCGCACAAAATAACCAAATCTCATTTTCGGAAAATGAAAAACTATCAGGCAATACACACAGTAACACATGCACGCTGTATTCCTGGCTACCAAGGGACCAATATCCCTCTTTGTAACCCGGTGGTTCATGAGATCCATACAGTGTAAATCAGGATTCAGGATGTCTGGTTGGAAGAACATGCCAAAATTAAGAGCAGCATAGTACATGAGTGAGTACTTCATTATATGATTATAAATGTTAGATTCGCATGTGATTGATTTTTCCAGCCTAAAATCAGAAGCTAAGTACCGAGATATATCCACACGATGATATTGTCGGATGATTCCTAGTGCGAGAGCCGTGCGCTGCCAACCCCGCCGTGGGCGACGGGAAGCAAGAGGCCGCACAAGGCCCAGCAGCGGGTGAGGTTGCAGGCCTGCTAACTTTCGCTATGTCCAGCCCATCCAGCGGGGCTGCTGGACCATCCAGCGCATCCTGGCCAGTCGCCCCTGGCGACGAAGACCGGCCCAGGAGAGAGGACTGGTGCATCAGCATGTTGCTGCATTCTCCAGGAGTATCTGCACCTTCACGAAGCATCAACCCTGCATGTACCCCAACGCTAGCTTGTACAGACGATTGTGACACAATTTCTTTTCCTCTGGGTGTTTGGGGATTTTTGTTGAAAGGAGTCACTGCCATAACAGGTACAACGTCCACCTCCTGAAGTAACCCCAGCGACGCACTCCCCGGCCCAGAAACATTAGCCTGAGGCATGTGAGTGTCTCCATCTGTGGTACTGGATGGCTCGTTTATCGGTGACTCGTCAGTGTTCTTATCCTCGTGTCCTTTTGCATCATCATCCTTTTCATTCCTCTTCCAAATAAAGGGCACAAAGTCCGGATCGGCAACATAATCTGACGCCTCCTTAGTGAACCGAAAAGAGTAACCCTTAAGTAACAGGAATGCATTGGACCTAACCTCTCTTGTTTCGAACAAATTGGGTTTACGAATGGCCACCAGAATCCTAGCCACATTGTGACGCCTGAGAGCCAATAAGTCCACATCCAGAGTCTTCCCAATGAGAGTACCCACTGCCCAAAGTCCCAGAAAATGGCGCACTGAGTTCGGCACACCAGTCACATGCACCCAAGTTGGTGTCAATTCCGCCATAGGCTCAACATCATCCGGCTTCCAAATGTCCAGGGAAATCACCGTCTGCTGTTTTGGCACCCCAAGTTCAGAACCATTCATCCTCTCCAAGTCCTCCATAGAAGAAAAATTGACCAAGAAAGAATCCTCCTTGTACTGATTGTGTGGGATAGCCTCCCAGCGCCATGCGGTCTGTAGCGGACAGTAGCGAGCAAGCATGGACTGAATCACTTCTGCCGTCACAGGTTCTCCAGTCACCGTCACAACAGCCACGGGGTAGTACTAGCGGCGAGCTGAGGTCGAAAGATACCGTCTGGCAAGTGGCTGAACATGGTGTCCTCACATCCGATACCCGCCATCCCAGCATAAGGCTTCGGTACCCTAAGAATTGGGCACCACAGCGTCGGGTGCACCACCCCGTCGCAGAAGTAGCAGTACCGATCAATCGAGCACTCCTTCGTACTGTGAGAGTCAATCTGGCAAGTGGCACACCGCTTCCGTTTGGCCGCATTAGCCACAGGAGCAGTCGCATTAGCATCCACCGCAGTAGCCGTGACCGGCAAAGCAGCCCCGGCCCCGGCCTGACTAGCCTCAGCCGCAACCGTGGTCGGAGGTTTCTCTTCTTCTTGTTTTTCTTCTTAGGAGCAGCAGCACCCAGAACGAATGGCACCGTCGATACCGCCGTAGGGTTAATCACCACCGGCGGCGCAGCTAGAGCAGGCGTGTTGGTGACGGGAACAGTGCTGACACGAATAGCCGCTGCGGTACTGTCCACCGCACCCGGCCCTGTTCTGGCCGCCGCACCCGTCCCCGGCCCAGCTTGGCGCCCGAAGAGCATCGGCGCCCTTGTCGTCGGAAGCCCAGTGTTAGGTTGCAGTGCACCTGGCTGCCCTCTCCCCTGCTGCCCACCGTGACCGCTCGCGCCCGACATGATCACCGCGGCCGCAGCGACCTCCGCGTAGGAGCGCGCGACGGGAGTGCGAGCTGGGTCGGGATGAGAGCTTCCTGGCGGCGTCTCGGCGGGGGACGAAGCCGGTAGAGCAGCAGATGTGGAGGAATCTGTCGGTGAGCAGGACCTGACGTCTCGCGAGACGGAGCCGCGTGAATCTTTGCAAACCCTAGCCAACGTCGATGATTGCCACAAGCCAGCGAACACTCGGCCCAGATAGGCCCAGGGAGACGGACGGTCCGGATCTTCATGCAGCATGGGCCCCAGCGGCTGAGGATTTTGAAATTTGTTTCCCTCCGACGGTTGACCACGATCCGCAATTTCGGGAACGGCAGCGATCGCCGGCGATTCACCGGCAGTAGCTGCCCCTCCCACCAGCGCTGGCGGCAAGAACATCCCCAGCACCGCTGGCGGCGAGACCCGAGGTCGGGGAAGAGGGCCCCGCCAGCCAAGCCTCACCAGTCTAGACACTGATGCTCCCACCGGCGGCGGGGAGGCATGCCTGCGTTCCGAACTCGTCGACGCCGTTTTGGGCGAGCACATTGGCATACCATAAGCTCCGGGTGCTTGACAACGTGGTGCAGGCACGGATGCGGTGGAGCTTTGCGAGTGCCGGAGCAGGCTTTACACCGGGATCTGCACCGACGAGCACTGCGCAAAGGCGTGCCGCCAGGAGCGCGCCTGCGACGGCTCCTGCTCCGACAAACGGTACACCCGCGATCCTCGGAGCTTAGGTTCCAAATGCATATGTACCAGGGAGTGCGATGCGCCGCCGGTGTACCAGGTGCCGGAGTCGCCGCCGCCTAAATGTCCGTCACAAGCAAATGATATGCCGGCGACTCGGCGAGAAAGGTCTACAAGGGCGTGAGAACCTATAAGCGTGCGCTTTTGATCGTATGGACATAATCTAGTCTAGTGTATTAATCTAAAGGGAAGTTAGCACCGAAGCAATAATAAGAAAGGAGAAACTCACTGATCTCGCTTTCCCCTCCCCTTGCTACAGTTCCAGGAGAGGAGAAAGAGAGGGTGTCTCCGTCTTCCTCCCGTTCCCGCCGGCGAGGCCGTGGGTTCCCTTCCCCTCCGCCGGCCGCTTCGGCGGTGGGAGGTGGGGGGAACCTCGGTCTTCTGCTTTGGCGTGTATATAGGGTGTGGAGTAGAGTTCTTGCCGGCGGCGCTGTGGGGGTGGTGGTGCTGCCGGAGGGGAATAAGGTGTCGGCATGCTTCCCCTCCTGCGACGGCGGTCTTCGGGTCTCCGGCGTGGCGCGCTCGACTTGTGGTGGCCGGGGATCTACGGATCCCGTGGTCTGTTTAGTCTCCGGGGGTGACTTCCGTGCCGGAGGCGGAGGTCACGCTGTGGAGCTTTTGTTTCCTGGCTCCTTCTCCGCGACGGCGAGGATGGCTCCGGCCTCGTCGTGGAGCCTGGGAAGCTTGCGATGCAAGTGGAGCAGCCCTCCAGGCGTGCGCCTCTGGCTCCCCTGGCTGGCCGTGGTGGCGAGGGGTGGAGCTGCAGTGCTGGCGTGCTGGCTAATGGCGTTTCTGGCGCTTCGTTTCTTCATGTCTCCTCCGGCCGTCCGTGGAGGAGAGGGGAGGAGGCTCTGGGAGGTGAAGCTCTGGAGCGGAGAGGTTTGGTGCTTGGCTCGGGCGCAGGGAAGGAGGGCGCGAAGATGGTGGTCCTGGCACGGCTTGGCCGCTCCGGCGGCGGGTGGTGCTGGTGCTGGACGTGCGGACGGCTTGGCCGTGCTCTTTCATCGACAAGATCTCGTCGCTGGCGTCAAGTGGCTCATGCGGTTGTCTTCAAAGTTGGAGGTCTTCCCTCATCCAGTTGGCAGGAGGTTTGTTCTCTTCTCCTCCGGCGTTCGTCGGCGAAGTGGAGTTCCGGTGGTTCAGCTGTTCTTCGCAGCTGTTGTGCTCTCTGCTGAGTACCTTCTGTATGAGTTTGCGTCTGTTCTTTATGTTTGTTTCTTCTGATTGTACGCAAATTTGTACTCCTCTCGTTCAAAAAAAAAGAGAAGAAAGGAGAAACTCTGTAATTCGAGACTCTGGTCGATTTTACTCACTTTTTTTTGACATTTTAACATGAATCTATTAAACTGGCCCAGCTACAGCGCTGTCCAACATAGTGGCATTACACCTGGGAGAAAAAACATCCCAGCAGGAGTCCTCGGTCTCAGAAATTGCTCCCAGCTTAGCAAGCTCAAGGGCAGCAAAAGTACTCAAGAGAACAGCAAGAACAGCAAGCACAACGCAAAACTCACCGCCGACACCATTGCCGGCGAAGCAGGCAGGCCACCACCAAGCCCAGAAAGAGGGACACCTCCATGTCAGTCGCCGGATCCAAGCACGTTGAAAGATCACGGCCATGGTGCTCCCAACTTCCGGTTCAGCGCGAGTTGCCGGAGAACCGACGAAACCGCACCGACCCTGGCACCGAGCCTCCAAATCTGCACAGGACTGCTGCCGCCCGTCCCCAAGAAACCCAACCTCTGCACCGCTAGTGGGGAGCACGACGGCACCACAACAAGGGGGCAGAGGAGGAAGATACTCACAAAGCCAAGACGACGCTGCCACCGCGCCGTCCAGCCAGAAGCCGCAGGACTCGTCGCCAGTGCCAGAGCACATGCCAACAACGTGGAAGAGAAGTCCCGGCACAAAATCCACTGCTATTGGCCTCGCCCCCGCCTCTCCGCCAACAGCCTGGAAGACCAAGCTCGCCGCCACACACGCCGGCCGAGCAAACCCTAACCTCACCATCCAAAGCAGATGGCAGGAATCTACTGCCGAGAGCTCACCTACGCCATCCCAGGAGCGTCGATTTTACTCATTTCGTTCTAAATTAGATAACTTTAATTTGCTTACATGTGGTTACATGTCAAGATACATCAGACACAGGATGCGCGATCGATCAGGCAAGCTCAAGCCACTAGCCGTGTACTGATCGATTTACAGCTAGTTGAAGAATCGCCACCGCGCGAGCAGACTCAGCTCCTCCAACTTCCCGCACTCGCTCGCTGGGCATTGGTGTCGGCAGACATTGGTTCGATTCGGTGGTTGGCGCTCCGCTCATACATCTTGCGCGCCAGCGTTTGTTATCTGCGCGGGATTCGTGTGGTCAAGCCGGCATGAGATTTGCTCTGCGCTGATTTGTGTGGTCAAGCCGCGGGAGTAGTGCATATTACCCTGGAACAAACTTAGTGCATGATCCAGGAAAAAAAAAACTTTGTGCATGATGGATATACATTATACGGTAGCGTCCCTGTTTAGGTGGCGCACAAGCTTTCAAGCCATTAGTTTGACCAATGAAAATATGGATTATATGTCACAAAATTATGCCATTGAATTCATATTCAAATAAAGTTTCCAATATTTAATTTTAATAACAAGTGGCACATTTCTTATTGATCAAATCAGCGGTCAAATTTAAAACAAGAAAAATGAGGACGCCAAATGTATCGGAACGGAGAGAATACATATAAAGAGCGGAGTACATGGTTGTGCAAGTAAATGTATCGGAACAGAGAGAGTTATATAAAGAGCGGAGTTTCTGATGCACGTCATCGACCATTAGACCAATATATATGTATTAAGAACTTATAAATGGTATCATTGCACTTGTCTTACCAAATTGTTTCATTTCATAAAATTTTATACTAATACTCGACATATTATAAGTACAAATCATAGGCAAAGTTGTTCGACCAACGAAGATTAAAGTCGCATTTATCATTGTTGAATATAGAAAAAAAAGAAATCTGTTGGTAGCACCACGGACCATGTACCGTGTAGGAACAAACCAATCTGATCAGCAACGATGAGTTTAGTTAGGTCATACTGAAATTTATGCTTCAGAAACTGGCAACAGCACTTGTATACTACATGATAACATATGCATTTGCGCATTGCAGATTGACATATCAAGATAACTTAAGTTACATGTATGCACACATAATGGAATGCATATATTTTACGCTAATCAGTGAGTAGTACAAGTGACCACGTCTAAATACCAAGTACATAGCGTGCGTTAACTTATTATTGTACTCACTGTAAGTTGTAAGATTTATTTGACCTCAAAAAAGTAAATAAACATAGCAAAAATTTAATTTATATTCTAGATGTTTCAGTACATGTGTTACCTAATCATATACTAGAAACCATCGGTCATATAAATATCTTGTATAACCAAATAGTTATGAAATTGTTAATTGGAATTCACGAAGTAACTTTTGTTACAAAATACAGTTTAATTTATCACAATGCAAGTTTATTTAAAGTTATACATTATAACCATGTAATAAAGAACACGGACCTAAAATTTAACAAAACTTTTATACATGGTTAACCATGCCCAATAAATAATATAATATGTACTCGTCAATATTACAACGTGTAAAATTTATCTTAAAAGTATAATAGTTTAGTATAAATTATGTTTTAGCTTGTCCCGGTTGCAAACTTTGTTTGGTACAACCCACAAGCCAGCATGATTTTTCTACCACCCTATAAAAATGCTTCTTCTACCTCCGAGACTGGTTTTTTCTGAGCACACCTACGTAGCTGCCGCTCTATCTGATCGGGTGATCTGTTCACCCAATCGTGAATACTAGAGATACGTGGAAGATTTGACAATGATTTACAACACATAAGTTAGAACGCCTAGCCTAAACATGAGCGGGCACCAGAAACAATCAAACAAATAGAATTTGACACTGATTTGCAGCACATAATTTAAAACGCCCATCATAAATATGAGCGACGCATTAGAAACAAATATAATTCAAAAACGATGTGCAACACACAAATTAGAATGTCCAACCTAAACATGAATGGGGCATAGTAAAAAAATTAGGCGGTAGAAACAAATAAGATCTGAAAATGATCTGCAGCACATAAGCTAGAACTTCCAACCAAAACATGACCCAACGTGGACTTCTATTCCAATCGTCGTTTTCACTTTGAAACTTTTCGGCCTTCGCAAACCATGTTTTGCTGATATGGTATCCCAAACCTAGGCTCTAAATGTTCCGGACAGAGACCCATGATTTTCTCTTGACACCAAACTTAGAAACACTGCTAAAGCCCTTACATCTATGGGATAAAGGAGAGTGGGAGATATAAAACTTCAGATCATGCTGGCTAAGGAGATCATTTTTTGATATGATGCGGCTCAGGATAGCTGGTTCCAGATGCATATGTACTAGGGAGTGCGATGCGCCGCCGGTGTACCAGCTGCCGGAGGCGCTGCCACCTAAATGTCCATCACAAGCAAATGCTTTGCCGGCGACTCGGCGAGAAATGTCTACAGGGGCGTGAGCAACTATAAGCGTGCACAATTGATCGTATGGACAAAATCTATTAATCTAAAGTGAAGTTATTACTATCGAAACAATAATAAGAAAGGAGAAACTTTGTAATTCGAGAGTCGTGCTCGAGTGACTTGCGGTCGGCTTTCTGTTCCAGAAAAAAGAGAGACTTGCGGTCGATTTAACCGAACCCTGTTGTATATATATGCTCTTTTATGCACCGATATTTGCTTATCTCAACTACATCCATCTATTTTGTTCTTGGCATAGCACGCACGCCCTGTGTGTGTAGTACTAGTCAATATGATGTTATCAACTTATCATATCAAGTTTGGAACCGCGACACATGATCACAGGACGCGCAATCCATCAGGCAAGCTCTGAGCAGCTAGCCGTGTGTTTTGCTATACAGATGAGCGATTTCTCAGTACTGAGCGATTTACACCCAGTTGAAGATTTTTCGCCACCGCGCGAGAAGTGAAGACTCGGGAGCTCCATCTCCCCGCACTCGCGCAGAGACGGGTCCTTCGGTGGTTGGAGCTCTGCTCATACATCTTGCGCACCAGCGTTGTTATTTCCGGTTTCTCCACAGGATCTGGTGTGGTCAAGGCGGCGTGAGATTTTTTTTTCGAAACACATATAACGCAGACGCTCACAAACACGCGCATACACTAACCCTATGAATGCATGCACGCACACCCTACCCCTATGAGCACCTCCGAGAGACTGAGCCGGCGGATCAGGTCTTGAGATTGACGAAGTCATCACGGACGCCTCGCTGTCGACGAGAACGTCGCCTCCCACTGAAGAATATTCTGCCTAAACGAGAAACCTCAGTTTGAACTCTGATGGGTTAAGGATACAACCACCCCACTAACCATCCTACCACAGGCAGGTTCTCAGGTGGCGTGAGATTTGCTCTGCGCTGATTCCTCTAACTAGTTCCGTTGTACTTGCATGTTTTTAAGGATACGTCAAAAAAGATACGCCGAAGACATATCGGTTTCATAAAAGAAGAGGATAAGAGACCGATTACAACACGTCTGGTACACGTGTTCAGGATTCAACCCACTGTAATAGAATAGAAATCACTCGCCAACTCTCCACTTTTCTACCTGATCTAGCGACCCCCTAAAGTATCCTACTGCACGCCATAGCTCTGCCTCGGATACAATCATCCTGATCGCTCTTCCCACCGATAGCTGAAGGCCCTCGAAAACCACCCATTGCGGTGTCTCAAAGAGCAACAACAGATAAGGTTAATCACCGTCCACGGGTCCTTCAAGTCGGCCCCGTTAGCTAACCTCGTTGGTGGCCACTCCAGTAATTGAGCGTCTTGAGCGCAAGTAAAATAATAATTCCTCGTGAAGAATAGGTCTTATAATTGCGACAAATGAAAAATAGGGCGAGCACTTGCACGCTTAGCACACCCACACACCCCGGTCAGAGCCGGTCAACCGCCTCGACCTTGACAAGAGCAGGGACCTAAAAACTAAATCACATTAGTAACCACTATTTGTATCTATTACAGGTAAGTTATATTAGTGTAAAATAAATAAAATTCTCAATTGATAGAAGGTCCACTACGGTGTACCATGTAGGAATAAACCAATCTGATCATTCGGCGACGAGGAGATTTGTACTCAATTCTATGCTTATTAGGTTTTCATGTTTCAAAAACTCGCGGAAGCACTCTTATACACTAGATGATAACATATTCAGTGCATATCAACATATCTAATAAATTAAATTGTATGTCCGCGCATAGAGTAGAATGCATATGTTTTATGCTAATTGGTGATTAGTACAAGCGACCCAAAATCTCAATAGCAAGTACGTAGCATGCATACATTCTCAACTTATTATTGAACCCATTGTAATTTGTAAGACATATTTGACCTAAGAAAGTAAATAACCAAAGCAACAATTTAATGTATAATCTAGAAACTTCAGTAAATATGGTTACTTAATCTTATACTACAAACAACTATTATGATTTGTTAGATCATATAAAGATCTTTAGCATGAGTATTGTATAACTATATAGTTTATGCAATTGTAATAGTAGTACCTGAAGTAATTTTTTTCACAAAATAAAATTAATTTTTCCACACTCTAAGTTTATTTAAATATATAACTATGTAAGTAGTACCTCTATTTCATAAAACAAGTCGTATATTTTTAGTCAAGAGTCAATGCAATATAATTTTGACCAATCTTATAGAAAAAATATTTACAAGATTTAATAAATATGTTATAAAAATATATTCTATCGTGGGTCTATTGATATTGATTTAATATTCTAATCGTTCCTATTTTGGTCTATATAGTTGGTCAAAAATACTATACATTGACACATTGACATTTGACTAAATTTATATGTCTTGTTTTGGTAAATGGAGGGAGTACATTACAAATTTGTAATAAATAACATTTTACAAACATTTAACAAAACTTTTATGCGTGGTTAACTATCCCAAATGAATAATGTACTATATACTTGTCAACAATTGCAACCTGCAATTTTTATCTAAAAAATATAGCAGTTTATTAGTGTAAATTTTAATTATTGTAGATTGCCCCGGGTCCAAATTCCGTTTGGTGCGGCGCTACTCTGCTAGCAAGAGGCAAGCAAAATTAGTCAAAATATTTTCAACCGGGCTTCTACCCCTTTCCATTACTTAGAACGGAAATAACCAGTTCAAGTAAACCACATGTATTTTAAGAAACAAATGGGGGATATGACGAGAAGCGAGTTGGAGCAACATAAGGAAACCCAAAGTGAGACGAGTTTCGACGTAAAAAACAGCAACTATGGAACGAAAACTTGATGTCACTATCAACGGGAACACTACAAATTAATTGAACATAACAAGTGGAAGACATTCACCAAAGTTATCTGTAAAATGAGACTATAGCTGCTTAGAAGTACGCCACCACAACGCACCAACCTTCTTTGTGGAAAAATAAGTCGAGAGACTTATTTTAGGAGTACGCCACCTTCTTATTGTATACACTCCAATTTAACTCGGACTTGAAAGACATTATCTTCAAGAGATTGTGATGTGAACCCAACATTATACCTTCTAACTAATCCAAGTACATCATTTGTGTCCATACACTTAAAATACAGCCTCACTTTTGCCACAACCTCGGCATAGCTAGAACTAGTGACAAACACCATGACTATATCCTCCGAGTAAACACATGTAGCATTGCATTTTAAGAAAGCGACTTCACACACATGATGAACATTCATGATTCTCGCCATCTACAAAATAATGACAACAGCCGAACTGTATCAACACCAACTACCGCCAAGCAAAGCATACTGAAAAAAATAACAAACAATTTCTACAACAACCATCAATATGAAATCCTAATGATAATCTGCAAGCCCTGACCCTACTTACCGTTTCTAGACCTAATGATTCATAACCATAGTAGTATAGTACCAACCATCATTGGTAAACAGAACAACAACAAAACAATAGATTTCTCTCCAAATGCAATATTTAATATACCACCAAAATGCATAAATTTTAGGAAAAAACAAGGAGACATGGGATATTACCTCTAGGGATGGGAAGTCAAAATACATGAAGATATACAACCGATTTCAAAACATTTTAGTGGAAGCTAAGTGAGTGGTGCTCGGGGTTGGGGGTGGTGATGGCTGGGGTGGCCCAACCTCTGCCTCTGGCCTCATGTGCTGAAAGGGCATGTCGCTCCATAAATAAGATAAGAGTCATGTATACTATGTGCAGAACTAAGCATTGTTTTTTCTGAATTCTGCAATTTTTTCAGTATTTTTTCTTTTGGTACTCAAGGCTGAAGTGAGAGGAACAATAGGACAGCGGTCGCTTCTACACCAGCTACTACTGCAGCAATACCAACGGACCAACCGTGCATTCATGGGTATCACAAATTCCAGCCTTCAAGTCAATCAACACCCCCTTTTCTGTGTATCATCCATTGCTCCAGCCATAAAAAAAGTTCATCTTAAATTTTCACCGATGGAGTTTATTGAAAGCCTTTCTTCATACATCACCATATATTTGTGGTTGGCTAGCAGCTCTTTGTTGTCTGAAATATGCTTGCAACAACCGATCCAGGACGACTATTTACTGAAGTTGAATGCACCTTCTCAAAATTGGAGCTTTTGATCTTTATTGCCAAGGATATAATGATACATGTGAGTGTATCCACTACAGCGTTTGATCGATTATGTATAGTTCGCTCAACTTTGGTTTTAGAACTGTCGTAGGATGTAACCTCGCTAGGAATTAAAC
This sequence comes from Poa pratensis, assembly GCA_947311845.1. NCBI lineage: Eukaryota > Viridiplantae > Streptophyta > Magnoliopsida > Poales > Poaceae > Poa > Poa pratensis. The sequence continues at coordinate 16,872,609 of CAMZMU010000027.1, read as the reverse complement.
ATGTAATTAAATATTGTATTGAATTGCTTCTCTATATGTACTTCAGGGATATATGATTATATGAAATTCATGTTTGAACTTCCACCTCTTTACTTCAGGGCTTAATAACTCCACTATCTTGCAACATGACTTCTCGAAATTCTTACTATTTGACATTCCATTGTTTCTACAAATATCACAGTACACTTATCCTGCTTTCAAACATTTTTTATGATTTGTCTCAATGCAGCAAGGCAAGGAGACCACGACAATGTTCATGTAAAACATTCCAACGTGTTTTTGTACAGACCTATCGACATCCTCATTAATCATTTATGCAATAGACAATAGTTTTTCAGTTGGACAATTAACTATTTATCAGTTTCTTCCATTTTACTGTGCTAGAAGCTGCAAAAAATATCGACATATATTGTTGATTGTTTATATGTTTCCCTTTTGGTTATTTAAAATAAAGAATAAATGATGTAAGCATTATGTTCAATGTTCTTGAACAAGCAGTAAAACCAATTTTAAAAGTGATAGTGTGTGTTTCCTATTTTTACTTATAAATATTATTATTTGACATTTTCTTCACTTCAATGTTAATGTGAAAAAATTAGATATGGGACAGCCTTTGGTTAGTAAATAATTATCTAGAGATTGTAGCAAATATTTTTCTCATAGCTCACGTATAAAATGAATCAATAATGTTTCTTTATTTTGTATAATTTGTTTCTCCTTCATGTATTGGTGTATGTATAACATCTAATTTTCTACAAATGTGCCGCAGCAACGCGCGGGACATCATCTAGTTCACCAAAAAGAAGCAACCCAGTGGCGGAGCTTGGCAGAGGTTGCAGGGGGGGGGGGGGGGGGCGAAATGCAAAATATTTATGTTTGGGGGGCCAAATGCTATTTTTCTTCTCAGTTAAGCACTCCCAAAAAAAAATTCTTCAGCAATTACTCCAAACCTGGGGGGCCATGGCCCATTTGGCCTCCATGAAGCTCCGCCAGTGAAGCAACCTAGAGTTACACAAAAAATGTGATTGCCACTGGAAACTCATGATCCGCGTCAGACCAGTTGCTTCGATGAGATGAATTTCCTCCAGCCCACTTCACTGGCACCAACAAAGCTATGTTCTTATTTGGAATCAAATTAACAATGGTTCCAAAATGCCAATCGTGAAACCAATTAAAAGTGTTTCTTTGCCATTCGTCAATTAGCCGGGCCCTTAGCTTGTTATGCCTGCATATGCTACTCTCGGTATCATAGACGATATGCAATTCATGACAAGTTACTCAGCTATTTACTTTCTATTTTATTTTTGTGAGACCGTGCGGTTACGGCTGTGTGCATTCTAGTTATGTGAAGCAGTGGAGGTCAGGCATAAGGTTTAAACTCTTAGGAAATAAAAAAACCTTTATAAGAAAAAATGCTACTCTCGGTGCTGCTGCATCTGCCCACTCGTGAAAATCCACATATTTGACCCTTTTGGCAAACTTTAGCAAAAAATAACCCTATTTCAAAAATATTTCTAAATCTAACCCTTTTTAGTAGAGGGGGCGCTATCCTCTCCATTGTAGCGCCCTGCGCCGCGACGCTACGCGCTTGCCAGCGTGGCATGGTGGGTCCAGTGTTCGGTAGTGTAGCGCCGCGACAGGAGGCGCTACCCTCCCTTTGGTAGCGCCGGGCCAGGGGGCGCTACCCTGCGCAAGTGACGTGAAGAGCGTCTGCCGGATGACCTCCTCGTCGACGAGATTGAAACGCACGGCCGGCTGCTCGTGAAGAAGCAACATGGGCGCCAAGGAGGTTCGCCGGGCGCGGCTGGGCAGCATGGGTCCGGGTAGGCGGACGGCACCGTCCTCGAGTGGAACCGCCAGGCCGCGCTGTCGGACTACATCCCGTTCCGCCCCACCGGCGAGCCGGCCGCCGTCGTTACGCTGCGCGGTACGCTGCTCAAGGCCCCACGTTCTGCCGCGACGTCGTGGACGACCTCCAGTTTCGCAAGTTCGGGCCGTGGCTCGCAAGTTCGGCGTGGGCAACGTGTGCGTGGGCGGGCACTCAGCTGGGCGCCGGGTTCACGCTGCAGGTCGACAAGGCACTGGCCAAGGAGGTCGTGGAGTGCCACGTGTTCAACCCGCCGTCCGTGTCGCTGGCCATGAGCCTGATTCGCCGAGACGGCCGGCGAGCTTTGGGGTCGCGTGTGCGCGTGCATCCCGTACATGGGCACGCAAGCCGCGGACGCCGGCGGCATCAGCAACAGCGAGAGCGAGGCCAAGGCGTCGCTGGCCCGCGCGGGGATGGCGAAATGGCTGCCGCACCTGTACATCAACACCAACGACTACATCTGCTGCTACTACAGCGACGCGGCGAGCGGGACGGCGACCCGTCGCTGTCGGCAGCGGGGGCAGGAAACGCATCACCAGCAAGGACAGAGTGGCGAGGATGCTGGTCGGAAAATGCAACACCACAACTACAATGATCTCCACATACTATCCACACCCTTCATTTCATCAAGATTCGTGCAACAAATTCATCAACGAATCTTCAAATGTCAACGCATTATCAATAATTGATGGATTTATGTAACATGAATTTTAGATTCATGTACTAACATGAATTTTATGTGCATGCATTGAAAAAAATAATTAAAACCACGACATTAACATATTATTTAGTTTTTTTAACACATAAAATAGTAGGAATAATATGGTTCGTTGGATGCATAATCAACGGTCATGATAGTATGTGGAGATCATTGTAGTTGTGGAAAAATCGCACGCCGACAGCCTCTGGCAAGCACGAGACTTTAGTACAGTATTTTGTTCGCCCCCAGATCGGGAGTGGGCAGTGAAAATCCACATATTTGACCCTTTTGACAAACTTTAGCAAAAAATAACCCTATTTTGAAACTATTTCCAAATTTAACCTTTTTAGTAGCGCCCAACGACGGGGCGCTATCCTCTCCGTCGTAGCGCCCTGCGCCGCGGCGCTACGCGCTTTCCAACGTGGCATGGTGGGTCCAGTGTTCGGTAGTGTAGCGCCGCAACAGGGGGCGCTATCCTCCCTTTGGTAGCGCCGGGCCAGGGGGCGCTACCCTGCTGGAGCGGGATGGCCTTCTCTTTTTTCCATTGACCGCTAAATTGTCGGTAAGCTGCATCGTATCTCTAGGAAAAACTCCTACTCTTTTTGCAACTACTCACTCCGTTCTAAATTAATTGACTTCCATTTGTCCACATGTGGATGTATCTATACGTGGAAGTCAATTAATTTAGAACGGATCGAGTATCAGCTAAGACAACCCACTGTATACACTGTCTACACTACTGTCTATGAATGACATGGCGTAATGGTACAGCCTATAGCTGTCTAAACTATTGATCATTCCCGGTTTTGAGAACGGTGGCTAACTGAAGCAAAGTGAAATAACTAGAGTGTTGCAAATTATACTCCATGAAGCGGTTGATTTGCGTGGGCATTTGTTACCCAACCTTCGACAAGATCAATATCGCCACTAGCGCAGAAGTCAACTCTTGGCGCCCGGTGCCGGTGCGGCCGGCGGCTGGGCGTAGAGCGACCTGAGCTGGCGGTCGACGAGCTTGCTGTTGTTGAGCGACACATGCAGTTCGACATCGTCAGCCCACCACTGCTCCAGCCCGTGCACGGGCAGGAACTTGCTCGGCCCCTTGGAAACGACCAGCATCCTCGCCACTCGATAGTATGTGGAGATCATTGTAGTTGTGGTGTTGCATTTTCCCAGTTCCCTGCCTCTCACGTACGCTCGAACTACCTATATGTTCATGTGCAATGAATCGGCGTTATCAGGACGCCAGCTCCAATAAATTATGCTAGCAAGTGGCAGCAGCAGCTGCACGATCTGTCCAGGAGTGCCGCGAGATTCATTGCCCAGCAGGACCACGTATTTGCGGCCCATCATGCACAGGCAGTTCTGAAGCTCTGAATTCGATTAAATCATCTGAGATATATCACGATTAATTACAGACCAATCGATGAATGTGAGAGGTATATGTGAGAATTATTAATCGCACAGTACAAATCAAACGAATGAGGAATATTTTACGATCGCTCGATAGATCGATTTACACGCATGCTGCCTGCCAATTACAAAAGCTACGGATGATCTGCTCAGTGTCAGCCTCAACGAATCAATCTCCAACTGAATCCGGTATAAACCCCAAGAACCGCCGATCGACAGAAAGAAGAAGAAAAATCAGACATCTCATACAACTTACAAGTTCCTACAAGAAACGGACGATGAATGCTGCCAGTGCTAGAGCCGGTCGTCGACGAGGTGGCTGCCCGTCTAGCTAGCCTCTGCAGCGGGTGATGGCGGAGCAGCCGCGGGAGTAGGGATTGGACTGCGCGCCGGCGCGGCAGTTGTAGTAGGACGCGCCGCGGTACGAGCACGGCACCGCGTTGCGCCGCAGCGCGTCGTAGCCGATGTAGCTGTTGCCGGCCAGCTGCCTCCTCGTCGCCTCATCGCCATCGCACCCCTCCCCCTGATCCTCCACCGTGCACGCCGACAGCATGGCGGTGGCGCCACCGCCGTCGTGATCCTGATCCGACGCCCACCTGGCCGGATCAAGCTCGTGGTGCGGATGCGGTGCGGTTGCCGCGAGGAGGGGAAGGAGGAGGAGCGTGGAAACGGCGATGACCGCGATAGCAACGCGGCACGTCGGCGGTGCCATCTCCCGCGCCCAGATGCTGCTACGCGGGGTCAGTGCTCGAGCTCTCGCAGCGCTGCCTTTGATGTTGTGCTTGTGTGGACCGACGTGTGTGGGGTAGTAGGTACAGTTAAGGTCTGAAGATGGTCGTCTAAAGAAAGGAGCAGAGTTCTAAATGCGGAGGGGGAGTGAGCAGCATGGGAGTTTAGAATAAGCGGCACCGAAATTTCAACTGTTTACACATAGCTGTAGCGCTAACTTGCTGATCAGATTTATAATCTCCCTGGAATAAGTTATTACTCGCACAAAATAACCAAATCTCATTTTCGGAAAATGAAAAACTATCAGGCAATACACACAGTAACACATGCACGCTGTATTCCTGGCTACCAAGGGACCAATATCCCTCTTTGTAACCCGGTGGTTCATGAGATCCATACAGTGTAAATCAGGATTCAGGATGTCTGGTTGGAAGAACATGCCAAAATTAAGAGCAGCATAGTACATGAGTGAGTACTTCATTATATGATTATAAATGTTAGATTCGCATGTGATTGATTTTTCCAGCCTAAAATCAGAAGCTAAGTACCGAGATATATCCACACGATGATATTGTCGGATGATTCCTAGTGCGAGAGCCGTGTTACTTACCACGATTATTAACATGAGATGCCCAGTCCAGTTCACCGATCGATGTGATTCTGACTACTGAACCTGCAGCGCCCATGACACTGAGTGCTTTGTTTAGTTAGGATCGATCTTGATCCATGGAAGAACATGGCGCGGCAATAGGATATGGGGGAGGTTTTGTCCGCGGGCGAGGCGGGCACGTGAAGGGCTTGCATTTGTTAAGCATAATCTTGGCTGTATACGCAGCTACATCCAGCTGAAATACATCTACTTCTTAATTAAGAAATCTCATCTCATCTGAGGACAGGACGGAGATGCATACACAGAGAGGCCTCGCTCTGACACTTGCATGATGGGGTGGATTCAAATGGGCATGCCCGCGGCATGCCCCTGTTGCCATTAACAGGAGTTATATATGCATCTTCGATCTGCAGTAGCTGATAGGCTGGAGAAACATAATTATTCTGGGTTAATTGATTTGATTTGACCACACCAAAGCAAAGATAAGCTGAAAAATGGTGATCGTCTATGTGTTAGCAGCAATGTCAGCTGTTCGATATGACCCTCTGAAGTCCCATGCGAAGTTTCTATTTAGCAAAATGCCCTCTGAAGTAAAATTAAAGGAGATGAAGATAGGGTTTAAGATGGAAGGGAAACATATGCAAAAATACTTTATCGTTTTCGTTTCCACTTGTCTCGTCGGAATCGGAAACAAAACCGAAAGCAAAATCGAAAACGATGAAGACGAATACGGAAGCAGAAATCATTGGAGACAAATACACATCTGATTTACGAAAATGGACATTTATCAGAACAAATAGCGGTATAATACCTTGGTCCGTACACCAAAGGCACAAATAAAGAAGTAGACAAAAAGGTACGAGAAATAACTTACAATTTCGACAAGCGACGTCTAGCGACATTTAAACATAATGTAACACATAGGTCAACACTTCGACAAGCACAAAAATTCATATAAATAGTTTCACATAAACATTAAGACAAACAACCTAAGTTGGTTGCATGTAGCCCCTATCATATGGCCCCAAGTAATGTACAGCTGGGCTCGAAGTGAACATTAAAAAACATCACTTACTTGAAGCAGTACCCAATCTTGGTTGGGTTGTGTTCACGAACAAAATCCATGTTTGTTTTCCAGGAAATTTTCGTGCCGTTCTCTTCTCTGCCAAGATTGGCTCCCCATTTCCTTTGTTGTTTCCATTTCCAATACTCCAATTTCGTTCTTTTTTTCTTAAAATACCGTTTCTGTGACTCTTCATTCCGTTATAACCCTAGATGAAGGTTTATTAAAGGTCTCGAGCTACATGTAGCCCGAAATTTTGAAAATTTAAAATATGTATTTTTAAGTTTCAAAAAATCTACAAATAATTCAATACGTAGATGATGATGATTTCTACCAGTGTGCAAAAAAGAAATGCAAAACATTCTGTATTTATGCGGTGCAAAAATGTCAGAAGCTGGGTTGGTGAACAGTGTCAGATTCAAAGTCTGCCAAAATTGTCAGAATTTGTCATTTTCGTGTAGACCGAAATACAAATCATTTCGAGTTGAAAATTTGCAGAAGAGTAGAACATGTCATTGTCAACATCTAGGATTTTTTTCGGAATTTTTTGAAACTTAAAAATGGTGATTTAAAAAAAATTCAAAAATCGGGCTACATGTAGCCCGGGCTACACAATGACTTTTCGTGAACATACCCATTTTTTTAGTGAAAGGTGCCAAAGTACACACAGCTGTAAACAAACCCAGCTCATTCCGTCGACGAGCCTTGTTTCTGAGGCCCAAGTGGATATATAGCCCGTGCATTGCTTCAGGCTGCGCCACTGCCAGATCCAAACCATGCTACGCAGATCAAATGTTATGGGCCCAGCAGCTGCACGAAAATGGGCTGCTCATAAGGCCTGTGGGGATACATGCCTTGTTGCCTTTTTTTTTGCATTGCACATGCCTTATTGTTCCACTAAAAAAACACGCCTTGTTGTCTTAGTTTGTTGGCTTCAGACAATCTTTGCTGATCTTAGTTTATTACCAGGTGCAGGTGGTATGTCTTCGATTTTTTGTGGATGGCAACATTATGCTCGGATAAAGCTTCCGTGCCTATGGATAAGGATGTGTACGGTGTAACCAGTGGCGGAGCTACGTGTTAGCTATGGGTCAGCCGACCCCACAGCTTTTCCGAAAACCCCCTTCAGTTTATTCGTATTTACATATATATCCTGACTATCTAGGCTCTCTAACCCCACATGATTTTCCGGCCGGCTCCGCCACTGGGTGTAACTCCTCCTACTTTGCATCTACAATGATAATTCATACGTCTAGTTGCTCATCACATCAGCAAAGTGCTGCTTATTGTATCCCGCCGCAGATTGTGCATATACGAGAGACCTACGTAGCCGCTATTTGAACTTCAGATGCAAGGCACAGGAATTCAGAAAGATACATCGTACCTGCATGCAGTAGATGTGTGTACACCTCTGTACTGTACTTTGTACTTCTCCATCTCACATTCTTCCTAGATACGAATGTTCAGTGCTAATGCTCCTTTGTTAATGCTGGGTGCGAGCCTACCTAGGATAATGCGGTAAAAGTCATTTCATAATTAGGGGCGGCCTTAGCTTGTTACTGGATGCCAAGAAGCTGTAACCAGTTGTTGTTCTCTCTTAGATTCATATGGGGTAGTAATAACTTCTTACAGTGGCATCATCATGCTTGGATAATGCTTTATTTCGTGCTCATGGATAAGGATGTGCAGCTCCTCCTACTCTGCATCTACGATGATATGCATGCATGCAGTTGCTGCCTTGCTGATCAGAGCAGCAAAGGGCTCCCGCTAGCTTATTGTATTCCGCCGCAGTTTGTGTAAGCGCGGATAGCAGGAGTCCTAAGTAGCTGCAGATGCAAGGCACAGGGATTCAGAAAGATACATCACACATGCATCTATGTATGTATACCTCCGTACTGTACTCTGTACTCCTCCATCATACATTCTTTTCCCAGATAGGAATGTCCAGTGCTAACGCTAGTTTCTATAATCCCCTGAGCTGACTCATGCATCCTAGTGAAGAAATATCTTCTCGGACAGGGGAGCTGCACCACTCGCAAAACGAGAACACCTAGGAGTTGCAGATTGCTTACTTACTAGTAGGAGTATGCTAATAAGCTTAATTAGTACCCGCTGCTGCCCAAACGGCAGACTGTGGCGGCAACTTCCATGCCGGCCGGAGCTTTGCTTTGGTCTAAAGAGACGGAGACAGCTACTACTACGTTTGCTTTCAGCCCTCTCGCTTTCATGGGGATCGTGATGCAGCGCACAAACGCATCGGCATCAGTTAACTAACTGCCCACTTAGTACGAGCCCATAATTGGTGTCTCGTCAGCCTAATCCCAGAGTGGTTAGCCATAACATCCCGTTTGTTCCCGCGTCAAGGTGAGATGTCAAGGAGAAGGAAAGGGTCACTGCAGCACAGCTCGGCAAAAGCCAGCCTCTGAAGCTCTGAAGCCATGACCTGCTCCTGCATGATCATGTCTTTAGTTCTGGATGGACGCAACATGTGTTTGAGTCTGGTCGGAGTCAATGCACCATAACCCAAGCGCAACTGTAACTAAAGAGAAAAGAGCAATGTCAGCTGTGTCTAGTTATGCTCCTTTTTAGCCTTTTTGAGCACTTTGAAGGAGCCTTTACATTGGAACTGCTAGTCTTTCCCCACTGAATTTTAGGCATAACCATACTTGGGAAGCATATATACTCAACGTTAAACTAACTCTATGGATGTGTTGGCATTTTATAGATGGGGAGTTTTATTTAAAATTTTAACTTCGAAATATAGATGATAATTTTACATGAATTCAGTTGCCGTGTACGGGGAAGCCTAGGAGGAACATCAAACTGGTTTTCTGAGTCAATTGGTTAATCTTGCTAATGATAATCTATACCCTATTCTCATAAGTTATTAGATAGATAAGTTTGTCAAAATACTTGGTGAGGTTCCGACAGAGTTGTACCCGGAGGCTTCCAATACTGTCACAATTGGAACTGTGGTACAAACACGGAACCAGGTTCCACCAGAATTTCAATTACTCATACGCCTACCTTTAACATGAACTAGTAAGACATGTAAAAGATTTACAAGATCCATGCATATTTGATTTGATCAAGCTCTGAGCCGAAGTCTATACCACAAGCAGAGCATGAAGACACTATAGTCCCATTGGTATTTACTTAATCATGCAAACAAGATTATTGACTCTACTGCAAGTGGGACAATGAAGAAGATATGACCTAAAGGTAATAACAAATGTTATTATTTATCTCATGTTCATTATTGATGTTTACAATATTATGCTATAACTGATGCGATATTTGAATATGGATTCAAAAGAAAACTCACAATCACGTGTAGAAAGATAAACAACCAAGCATTACTAATCTAGCCTTGAGAACTAGCTCATGTGTTGTGTGATGATAAAGTTTTCCTGATCACGAGTAGTGTCAGTCTAACAGGGTTGGTAACAACAATGAGATTACATTGTTGACGGAAAAATGGTACTGAACATGCCCAACTATATGATTTGCTATGAGGTATATCCGTCAATAGTTGATAGCAATATTGTTATGACGTTGTCAATGCATGTCTTTTGACCATGAGAATATCAAAATCAACTTCATACTTGATAGGCATGTTTTGATTGTCTTATCACCAAACGTCATACCGTAATAGGATGATCATAACAATGATTTTCATATATGTCAGATAGTATGTCTGGAAACTTGGATAGTTCAAGATTGGGATCTTGCTCCTCCTGATGCTGGAGAGATACACTCCGGACTCTCTCGATATTACGATGTCACCCTATCATCTGGCCAGACATAGCGTGATAATGATCACGAGGATCTCCGATACAAAACGAGAAAAAGAGAATGATATTGGGGATTAGCATGATGAGTAACGAAAGGTTTGCTCTATATTATTCGTGTATGCATAGGAGCCATATGGGTGTCCACTACTCCGCTGCTAGTTATTGGCCGAAAGGTGTCTATGCATTACCGAACCCACTGGGTCACACGCTTAAGATTATCCAATCTATTATGAGATGTTTATGTATGGTTGGTATGAGAGAATATCATCTGAACTCGTTCCAATGTTATCGTTTCAGAAGTGCTCTAAGGATTTATAAGTGAAAATATCATGTCACCGAGTCATCAGAAGTCTTCTTAATATTTATTAAGAGTGTACTCAATGTCTCGAATTTAAGGAATTGTTCTTGGTATTTATTATATATAGCATATCAGATGAACTCCGCGGAAGGAGAGAAGTGTTCGAAGAGGGCAAAAGGTTGCCCAAGGGCTAAAGCCCATCAGGGGGCAGCCGCTTGGGCACTAGGGGCCCACCTAGTGTCGACGCAAGGTCCCCCTTGGGCAGCACCCACTTGCCTTGGGGGGCCAAAGGCAGCCCCAAGGGGGGTTCCAGATCGGATCAGCAAAGGTGGCGGCGGCTAGGGCTCCCCCCTTGGCCACACCCCTTCCCCTCCCTCTATATAAAGCAAGGGGAAGCCCCCTTGAGACCCGCCCCTTGAACCCTCTTGGTCTTTCTCTCATGTGTTGAGAGAATTTTCTATCTCTAATTTACAGCTAAACCGAAAGGCTGCTTTCTCACTATTGGCATAACGCTTTGAGACGGCAGGACGCTGACAAATTAGGGAACTGGATGCAAGGATACGAGAGATCATACGTCTAATCTTGGAGCGGGATATGACAACATCCTCACAGGTAGCCTTAGTTGTGAGAATCTTCCAAATGCTTCATCAACCCAAACGACAACATTCACGTAGCTAGACTTAGGTAGGGGATATTCAACAGACTACACCGACATCTACTTCTGCAACCGTTGTTGGTGAGAACTAGATCCTATCTAGCAATTACATATTCACAAATTGAACTTGGTTGTGACGTGTAAAGCGTTTTTTTGTTTTCCATGCGCGTAACCCTGTAGTGAAGCATCATATTCTCATCCATCCATTTGATCACACACGCATGTTTGCTATGAATATTGTCATTCGACCGAAGAAATTACGGCTATGCACACTAGTACAGAACGACACATCGGAAATGGACCAAAACCCCATCGGAAATGGAGAAACGGTCCGTGTCCCCGCCCCCAATATTGATGTGAAGAGCTCAATGGCAACGGAGTTGACAAACCGTTGCCCCTAACATGGGCAACGGTTGTTATATTAGATCGTTACTGATATGTTTCACATTAGACACGGAGTTTTGCTAATCACCATTTCTAATAAGGGTTACATGAAAAAAAACACGGTGACGGGCTGTGCCGTCGATGGAGCCCCGCTCCATGCTACTAGACGGCCGCCCGGTCGTCACCGTATTCCTGTACGCCCTGCTTTACAAAAGTTATCAGTGCGCGTGGCTGGAGCTCTGCTCTATGTCGTCACGGCCGCCAGATGATCATCGACTGTCTTCATCCTGCTGCACAAAATGTACTGCTCCTGGTGACGGCACCATGTATGGAGCCCCGCTCCTAGGTCTTCACGGCAGCACATCGTCACCAAGCATCCACCAACCCTTGACACAACGAATATTCTTTGTTAAAAACAGCAAACAGAGCTAATAAACAGAGCCAATAAGCAGTAAACAGAGCAAAATACAGAGCTAACTAGAGGGAAATAACATAGCAAACTGGAGTGGATAAGTAGCTAACAGAGCAAAATAAGTAGCTAACAGAGCAAATACATAGCTAACATAGCAAAATAAGTAGCTAACAGAGCAAGTACATAAATACATAGCTGAACAGAGCTAACTAACAGAGCAAACCGAGCTCAATAAGTAGCTAACAAGCAAATACATACGGAGTAGTAAAAATAGCTAAATAAGTAGCCGACAGAGCAAATACATAGCTAAATAACAGAGCAAACCAAGCTAAATAAGTACTCTAACAGAGCAAATACATAGTAAAAAGAGCGGTCATTTACCTTAGGCGAGGCGGGGTCGCTTTCCGTCGCGGATTGCGTCCCAGGCGCCGGAGCCACTGTCAGAGGAGACCTCATCCTCCTCGAACACCGGAACGTCCTCCTCCTCCTCCTCCTCCACCTCCTCCTCCTCCGCCGCCGCATCTGGCCCAGGGCCCTGGCCAGGGAGAAGATACCGGTGTATGGCCGCCCGAGCTGCGTCTAAACAACGCCTCCTCTGCGGCTTCTATCGCGTGCTCGGCGGCGGAGATGCGGACAGCTCTCTCCATCGCAGACGCCCGAATGACACCGTCGGCGCGCTCGCACTCAAAGGTGGCGCGAGAGAGGAGGAGATCGACCTCCATATCTGAGTCCTCATCGTGCCAGGAGGACGAGATCCGGGCGTCGGGGGCCCCGCCGCCGTGATCCATTGTGGAGGTCCAGCTCCGGTTGGCGCCTCGGAGGGTTGGCGGAGGAAGATGCTCTATCCTGAATTCCGTCGGCGCCGGATGAACACGCCATCTAGGGAGTGAAGTGCGTGGAGAGAGTGTGCGGCTAGGGTTAGGACCTGGGAGAGCGAGAGTGAGATACACTGAAGTGGGTGATATTTATACGGGCACCGCTTAATGGGCCTTCACATGGGAAACGGAGATTGGTAATTGTTGTCGGCTTATCCGCAACGGAGTTTTTTTCCTTTGTTGCCCATATATGGGCAACGGAGCTGTTTTCCACCTCCGTTACCATTGTGTCGGGCCCATCGACTGACTAGCGCGCGCACTCGCGGAAGCGCGCGAAACTCATTCTTCCGTCGCCTAACTCATGCCGTTTCCATAGAGGGGTATCCGATGTGTCGTTCTGTACTAGTGGCAACAAAGTGAACAGCCACGCTGTCACTCCCCGTTCCCGCTTCCGCCAACACTCAACATTGTCAATGTCCATATGAGCCGCTGAGATTGTCTTTCATCTCTGAATCCTTACCGATCTCTTCGAACGGATTACCATATGAGCCGCTGAGATTTGTCTTTCATCTCTGAATCCTTACCGATCTCTTCGAACGGATTACCATGACATTCCCCACCTCTTTCCACCTTGGTAATCTCTGTGAGGTAGTCGACATGCCTAATGGCGCCGAAGAAAAAAAATTATCATGCGGGTGGTATAGCGATCGTTGGCACCTTGCCCGGGGCCTCATCTAGGCGAGGTACAATTGGTGTCACAGAGGGTTAGGATCAACCCCAGAACACAGGATGCTGGTGTGATGCGTTAGAGCAGGTGAGAGTAAGACTACAAAAGGGTTGGCAACAATGGATGTACCGATATGGCATCTTCATGGCCAGGTCGAGAACGTTACCATGATCAAGGGTTGGAGGAGGAGGGCCATGTTGTGCGGCCAGAATGAGGGTTGGATCTGAGGGATACCTCTACAGCATCCGCCGTCGGGTGACCTCCTCCCATGATGACGAGATGAATGTGGTGAGAGGCAGGGACGGAGCCAGGAATACTAAATAAGGGGGGCCAATTGTATACTCCATAAGTTAGAGGGGGCCATATTGATAAAATCTAGCAAATTTGGGGCCAAATCCATAAGTTTCAAGGGGGGTCTTCACAAAAATTTCAACCATGAGGGGGGCCATGGCCCCCTGGCTCCGTCCCTGGTGAGAGGAGCCCGACGACGCTAGGGCTTGGACTCCCTCGGGTCACGGAATCGATCCTAGGCGTATTTTTGAAAGATCCTAATGCCAACTAACTTGTGAGCTCCTAGGTAATCACCTACAACCCACATCTCCACCGTGCAAAAACAGAAGTTGAATCCCCTAACTTGTGAGCTCCTAGGTAATCACCTCCAACCCACATCTCCACCGTGCAAAAACAGAAGTTGAAACCCCTATAGAATGACATCGTGACAAGTGACGGTGACCCGGCATAGAAGATCAAGAAATAAAATGATAATTGTGGTAATAAATATCTAAATGATCTAAAGACAGCAAAACAAAACAAAAACCTATGAAGGATGGGGAGCTGGCAATCGTGTGACTACAACGACGAGAGTAGGTATGCAGAAATTTGTTGGCAACTCGCTATGACATCAAACGGCATGTGGGTCAAACTTGTCGCGTTGGGATGGAATAATCGGTGCTTAAATCTAGTTTGATATGTTAGCAGTAGGTACATCTATCTAGTTTAACCCGTCAGTTTGCGGAAGCTGACATTTGCTAATTTTTTTAAAAATTAGAAATGTACTCATCTTTTGACAGCGTTCACGACAAAGATGTTCATCTCATATTTAATCATGCCACATATATTACAAAATTGCTCCAATGAACATCGATCAGAGCTGTGCCATTAACCCCCTCTCATTCTTCCTATGATGCATCAAGCTCAGCTCGTTTTATTCTAGCTAGTAGCATGCTTGGGAACATGGCAATACGAACACATCGGTTACTAACTACTTAAATCTTTCCTAACACATGGGAGTAATCATCAGTTAACGAACAGTAAAACTAGCTAAACAACTGCCGCGACAACGTTCCCCTTCACATCACGCTGCAAGAATTGGCATTCTCATCGTTGAACATTTCGCCGTAGGCGTCCCGCGGCGGCGAGAAGGCGCTCCTCTGCGGCGGTAGCGACGGCGCTCCGTAGTAGTAGTCCTCGGCCGCAGAAAGCTGCTGGTTCCGGTACGGCGCCGGCTGAGGCTCGTGGTAGTAGCTGTAAGGCTCGTACGCCGGTGGAGCCGGCTGGCTGTAGTAATTCTGAGGCGCGTACTCGTCTATGTAGCCGCCCTGAGACGGCGGCCCAGGCCTCGACATCGGCATGGGCGCCGGCCCCGGCGTGGCATCGGCGCGGCGGCGTAGTAGGAGGAGCTCGGCATCGGCCGCGCCTGGTTGTAGCTCATGACGTGCACGGGAGGCTGCCGTGTGGCTGGCATGTAGGGTTGGTATTGGCTCCCGTAGCCGTAGCCGCCTCTGCCGCGGACGTCGTCGAACACCATTGTCACCTTGGCGTCGATCGGCTTGTCTTGGTGATCATGCTGCTGCTTGGCTTTCCCTGTCGCCTCGCTGGGTTGTGGCTGTGCTGTCCCTGTCTTGGTCTCGTCGGCCTCTTTCTTTTCTTGAGCCGGCGGCGGCGTCTCTTCTGTGGCCTTCTCGGGCTCCGGCGCAGGAGGCTGGGCGTTGCTCGGCTCGGCGGCGGCCTCGGGAGCGGGCTTCTCGGCTGGCTCGTTCGGCTTGCTGGCATCTCCGCTTGGTTCTTGGTTTCTTGGCTTTGGCTCTCCGCGGGTTGCTCTTGCTTCGGCTCCTCGGGCCATGGCTCAGCTTGCTTGCCGGACTTTCGCAGCCTCGCTACAAGGATGCCGGCGTCGATCTTTTTAGAGGCTGTGACCGTGACCCTGTTTCTCCGGCCGTCGATCTCACATCTGTACACACCTGCAAGTTGATCAAAGAACGGAAACTTACGGTCAGTACTCGTAAGATAATTTTATTTTAGCATCTTCTTTTCACATGCCAGTATATACAGCGCGATATTTAGCAGATGAACAGCCCAAGGTACACACTAACAGCATGAAATTTTCTAGACATCTAAAACCATTGTCGGGGATCGAGCATACCATCAACGTGTAGGAGTACTTTCTTCACCTTCTTCTTGCATCCTTCACAATGGATAGACACCCGCAGCACCAGAACCTACACCAAGACAAAACAAATCATCATCAGCACACTGTCATCCATGGCCTTCAGCAAATCAAAAGCATGGAAACTATACATCAGAAAATGCATATATTATCATCAATCCACAAAACCAGTGAGTAATCCAAGCAAAAAAAAAATCTAGTGACTGATCAACCGCATGAACATGCTGATGACCTGAAGAACAACTACCACAAAAAAAAAAAAAAAACTACAGGAAAACAACATTAGTAGGATGCATGTATTCACCTGGCACTCTACAGGTTCTGCCGCCATGAGAGACGTTGGAGCTAGGGATTTGCAGCCGGAGGAGGGGAAAGTGGAGGAGCCTAGTGGGGGAGGGCTGAGGAGATTTATACCCCTGCACTAGTTTAACAAGTGAATGAAAGTTGTAAATGGAACAACCAGAGAGGGTTAGTGGACGTTTGGTTGGGCATATGTTTTAATTAGAGTTGGTTTGTATGACTAGGGGAGGTGGCTTTACATGTGGACAAAACACACCCTTTGATGCTTGTCTTCTTTTTCTGAAGAAACATTTGAGCAGGAGGTAACGTTGCTTGGAACTAAACCTAGGGAGGTGGTAGTGGTGATGGTTCTTTCCTCTTCTTTCTGTGCTCATCATGAGCTGTGTACAGGTGAGATTTTGATGGAAGCAAACTTTTTTTTTGTTTTGACTTTGAAAAGCAAACAACTTTTAGCAAGAGGTGGAATTGCGCTTGGAAATATCTTTTGGTGGTAGAATATATATTTTTCCGTTTCACACGAGACGATTTACGTAGACATGTGAATTCAGGCCTTTGGGTAATAGGAGTTCTGAAAGAAGTTCAGTTGTTAAGTGATGCACGTTTGCAAAATGCTACTTTTAGTTAGGCAAGTCTACATGGAATAAAAAAAAATCACGGCACACCAATCCGTGAGATGGTGACGCATCGTGCCGCATTCCACAATACGCAACAGAACCATATATATCCTAGATATATTACCGCATAAATTTTTTGTAGCAAAAAGAATGTACCGATTCGATAATGCGATGGCTCTTCCTTTCTATTGTAATATCATTTTCAATTTACCATCATCAAATCCAAGTTTCACTACTCACGTAAGCCAAACTGAAGATAGATAGATTCCCCGAGGGCGACGGCACAAAACCACGACGTGGAAGAACATACCAAAATTTAATATATACGATCAGGAGAATTCCTCTCATAGTGTTCTTGCTAAGATTCTTTCCCCTCCCCCGGAGTGTTGTGGTGGTGTAGGCAACCGGGCCAAATGGGATTTGATTGATTAGTCGTGCATAGTGGCTGCCCTTTGTCGTGCCAAAAAGAAAGGCCACCGCTTTCTTTCGTCGTTCCTGTGCAAAGGAAGAGTTTTGTTTTGGCACAAAGTTGAGATAATATGATATGCGTTTGTTTTTTGCATGGAGCAGGGGAAGAAAGCATCTATTCCGGCCTATGACTTTTTGACGGCGCTGAGGTGTCCAATTGGGAGAGTTGTTTATGTCGAACTTTAGACCACGATTAAACGCCGGATTAATGGTGGTGTGCGTGTGTGCGTCCACAATTGCAAAAGCTGATTAAAGTGGTGGATGGATTCATCTGGAATCATGGAAATTGGGATAATATATCCCGATGGTATATCTTGTTCTGAAAAGAAGAATAAACAGGTATCCGTATCCTTTGGATACGATGTGCCTGATTAATCTAATTAGCATTGGAAAGAATGTGGAGATCTGTATTGTTTTTAGTCATGGCAGTCTGGAGAAGCGCGCGTTGAGCTGATGAACAACGATACAAAGATGTAACCATCAACGGACGAAATGCTGCAAGAGGTAGCTAGGTGCACGTTTCGATGCCAACAGATCACGTCACCCCAGCCGCTCTGGTTTCTTCTGTTCGTCGCTCTAGCTAGGAAAGGGAAAGTGATGTTTGACCCATGCATGAACTTTGCTCGCACCACCAATTTCTGAAGGAAATGGCACCGTGTTCAGGCATTCTGAGTTATTTTGCGTCAGACATCCGAGTTTGGCGAAACACTTGATGGATTTCCCAAACGAAAACTGTACGCCATGGATCATGGTGATACACACATACTCTCATATCGCTTCTTCTTTCTCAAGGATCTGTTGCTATCAAGTATCAACAATGCTGGCTGGGGTAGTACCTGATGAGCAAGAAGCCCGCACATTTCACATCCGCGCGCATAACCGTCTCTCTCAGGAATTTCTTCCTCGCATCTATGAACTAACGTATGCGGAAACGATAGCCCCCGTTAGGGGGATCGGGTTCATGTTTATAGGGCGTGGAAACAGCCTCCACGGTGGCATGTACAAGGTATCGTAGTCGGTTTGGAGTACTACTCCATAACCGACATACGGTGATATTACGTGATGTATAACAACCCTATTACATGATGTCTAACAGCCCCCCTAATCTAAGCCTTGAGAAAGGTTTAGATTACGCCTAAACTCATGAAGATTCTTCACTGAAGTGTTTTGGTGAAGCCATCTGCCACTTGATCTTTGCTAGATATAAACTTGATATCCAAACTTTTATTTGCCACTCTTTCTCTCACAAAATGATAATCAATCTCAATGTGCTTTGTTCGTGCATGAAAAACAGGATTTGCAGATAAGTATGTTGCTCCAAGATTGTCACACCATAAACAAGGTATGTCCTTCAACTGTATGCCGAGCTCCTTTAGGAGTGCCTCCACCCATATTAACTCAGCTGTTGCATTAGCAAGTGCCTTATATTCTGCTTCTGTACTGGATCTAGACACAGTAGCTTGTTTGTGAGCACTCCATGAGACCAAATTTGGTCCAACAAATATAGCAAAACCTCCTGTGGATCTCCTGTCATCAAGACAACCTGCCCAATCGGCATCTGAGTATGCACTAAGAAGATTAGAAGATGATCTTTGAAATGTGAGACCAACATTGAGAGTGTCCTTCACATATCTTAGTATCCGTTTAGTGGCTGTCCAATGTGCTGAAGTAGGTGCATGAAGGTATTGACAAACCTTATTGACAGAGTATGCTAAATCAGGCCGTGTGAGAGTCAAATATTGCAAGGCACCAACAATGCTTCTATATTGTGTACTATCATCAGGACCAAGAGGTGTTCCAGCTGTAAGAGACAATGGCTCGGTGGAGAGAGGTGTAGGTGCAGCTTTGCACTCAAACAACCCTACCCTTTTTAGAAGATCAGTAGCATATTTTTCTTGAGTCATGAGTAAACCTGTCGTGTCTTCTTTACCTCAATACCAAGAAAGAAATGTAATTCACCAAGATCTTTGAGAGCAAAATGATCATTAAGGTCTCGGAGTAAAGCAGAAATAGCAGCATCTGATGAGCTTGTAACTATGATGTCATCAACATATATCAATATAAACATAGTGATACCTGACTTGTTGTAAAGAAATAAGGAGGTGTCGGCCTTGGATGCAACAAAACCAAGGTCATGCAACTTTGAGCTCAAACGAGAAACCATGCTCGAGGAGCTTGCTTTAGTCCATAAAGTGCCTTGTCCAACTTACAGACGTGATGAGGAGCATTTGGATTTTCAAACCCAGGGGGTTGTTTCATGTATACTTCCTCTTCCAGAACACCATGAAGAAACGCGTTCTTGACATCTAGCTGCCGCAAACTCCAACCTCGAGAGACTGAAATTGCTAAGACAATTCTGATAGTGGCTGCTTTAACAACTGGACTAAAAGTATCTTCATAATCAATACCGTACCTCTGCTTAAAACCTTTTGCAACTAACCTTGCTTTATACCTGTCAATTGTACCATCAGCTCTTCTTTTGATTCTGTATACCCATTTGCAATCAATTAAGTTTTTATTTGGACTTGATGGAACAAGGTGCCATGTCTTGTTGGTGATCAATGCATCATACTCCTCCTCCATGGCATGGCGCCAATTTGTGTCATCAAGGGCTTCGGTAAGGGAACGAGGTTCACCCGAAGAAGCAGCAACAAGTCCATATTTTATTTTGCCATCCCTGCGACCATATTGGACAGTGCCATCAGTAAATAATTTCGGCTTAACAATACCTTTTTTTAACCGTGTGGTAACACCAGGCACAGGAGGAGCAGCTGGTGCAGAAGATCCTGCAGCATGCGCTGTGGTGGAGGAGGCAGGGGGTGTCGTGGCGCTTGGGGACTGGCCAGCCGTGGGCGAATCTCCACTGCGGGAGACGCGCTGTCGTGGCCCGCACGGGCGGCGTCAGGCGAGGCAGAGCGGGACCGCGCACGGTCGGAGGGGGCAGGGCGACGTGGCGGAGTCCCACTGGCGCGGGCGGAGGAGACGCGTCGCGCGTCAGGCGCAGTCAGGGAATCCTCCTCGGGATCTGCGCGAGGATCAGCCTCGGATCGGAGGCCGAATCAGCATGGGAGTCTGGGCTGTCGTGTGCATCATCGGTTGTGTCCGTTTCAGCACTGTTTTCAGGTGTTTCTTCACTGTTTTCAGTCATTCCTTCACCGTTTTACTCAAATTTTCAGCAGTATCTGAATCTTCTGAAGAAGGGTGATCTGCAGCATTATTTTTGAAGCAATCTGACCATGATTAGTAACAATAGGCACAAAAGGCAAAGGCATATAGTCATTAATATTGGCATCCCCATGATATGAATTTGATGGCAAAAGAAGAATCTCTTGTTTGAGCCTGGAACCAGCATTGGGATTCATGGATTCGAAAGGAAAAATATTTTCGTCAAATACCACATCTCGAGAAACATAGACTCGGCCGGTGGAAGGATCTAAACACTTGACACCCTTATGGCGAGGACTGTAGCCTAAGAACACACATCGTGTGGACCTAAAAGAGAGTTTTCTTTTGTTGTAAGGGCGAAGATTGGGCCAACAAGCGCAGCCAAAAACACGAAGTGAATCATAGTTTGGTTTGGTGTCTAAAAGACGCTCAACAGGGGTGTCATGATTAATTACTTTGCTAGGAAGCAAGTTGATGAGAAACGTGGCTGTGAGGAAAGCTTCATCCCAGAATTTTAGTGGCATGGACGCATTTGCAAGCAAGGCAAGACCCACCTCAACAATGTGGCGATGTTTACGTTCTGCGGAACCGTTTTGTTGATGAGCATGTGGACATGAAACATGATGAGTAATGCCAACTTTTTGGAAGAAGCTATGGAGCTTTTCATATTCACCACCCCAGTCGGTTTGCATTGTAATTATTTTCTAGCAAACTTGCGCTCAACTAGTGCTTGAAAATTCAAGAAAACTTGATAAACATCAGATTTCTTTTGAGCAAATAGATCCAAGTGAATTTACTGAAATCATCTATAAAGCTTACATAATATGAATGTTTGCCAACAGAAAGAGGTGCTGGTCCCCATACATCCGAAAAAACTTGTTCCAAAGGAACAGTAGAAACACTAGTAGAGATAGGGTATGGCAACTGGTGACTCTTAGCTAATTGACATGAATCACAAATATGGGGAGTAGTCTCATGCAAATGAGAAATATTATTTTTCCTAAGAATATGCTGCACCACAAAGGAGGAAGGATGTCCTAGACGGCGATGCCACGTTGAAGACGTTGGCTTTATTGTGAGGAAGGCTTGCTTGGGCGACCCGGTGGAAACAGGAACAAGTGGATAGAGACCATCACGGCATGGACCCTCATGCAGAGTTCTCCTTGTGGCCTGGTCCTTGATCAAAAAAGAATGAGGGTGAAATTCAATAAAAACACCATTATCGCGTGTAAGCTTGTGGACAGATAAAAGGTTCATGGATGCACTAGGGACATGGAGAATATTTCTAAGATGCAAGGAATCATGTGGGGTGCGCAATATAGAATGACCAAAATGACTTATGTGCATACCGTTACCGTTAGCAGTGCGGACACGGTCGTGGCCTTGATATTTGTCGTGGACGGCGAGCTTGTTCAATTCTCCAGTGACATGGTTTGTGGCTCCGGTGTCGACGTACCAGTTCGTGTCGACCCCGTAGGAGCAACATGCGCGGCCTTGTTGTCACGGTCACCACCTTCATCATCGGATCCATCATGCTGGTAACGCCACCAGCAATCACTGGCGGGGTGCCCGTGTATTTTGCAGATCTGACAGGTTATGTTGACGTAGGGAGTGGGGGCGCGGCCATGGCGACGGCGGTCACGCCGATCATCGCGGCGAGCTCCACGGTCACGGCGCCCTTGAGAACCACCATCACGGCGGTCAGCATCATCGCGGCGAGGGCCACGGTCATCATCGCGGCGAGGGCCGCGGTCTTGTTGTCCTCCACCACGGTGTCCATCGTCATAGCGGTTGACACGGTCACCGCGGTCACCGCGATCACCGTAGTCTCCGCGGGCAGGCTGCCCACGGCCACCATCATCAGCGCGACGCGGAGCGTCGCGATATGCAGCGTTGGCGGAGGAGGTGAAGGCACCGGCGCCACCATCGGACTGGCCGGTCTCCACGAGCATCGTCTGCCGCATGTCAAAGGCAGAGACCTGGCCATACAGATCGGCCAGGGATGTCTTCACCGCGTTGGCGGTGACCACAATGGAGTTGTAGGAGCCGTCGAGACCGTTGAGGATGTAGCCGACGAGCTCGTCTTCATCTAGGGGTTTTCCAGCGGCTGCAAGTTCAGAACCAAACTCCTTCATCTTGGTGAAGAACTCGGCGGCTGTCAGATTGTTTTTCTTTGTGCTATTCAGGGCAGACCGAAGATGCTGCACCCTCGAGCGAGAGTGCGAGGAGAACATCCCGGTGATCGTGGCCCAAACTTCAGCAGTGGTCGTAAGACCGAGGACATGGGAGAGTACCTCTGGCGACATCGAGTTGAGAAGATATCGCATCACCTGCTGGTCTCGTGCAATCCAGTCGATGTAGGCTGGGTTGTCGACGAGTTTCTTGTCTTTTCTGCATCCTCTACCTCCACTTTTTCAGCCGGAGCAGCGTCGGAGCCGTCCAGGAGGCCGGTGACCCGTGCGCCGCGGAGGGCTGGGAACACGAGAGCTTGCCAGATGAGGAAGTTCTCGCGCGTCAGGGCTTGTGAGGGGGGAGACCCTAGGGCTTGTGCCAGGGCACCAGCCGTCGACGAGGACGCCATGGAGCCGGGAGGGAGGGAGATTGGTTTTTGGTTTTCTAGGTTTTTTTTTTGGATCGGCGGCGGCGGCTAGGTCATGGAAGAGCTGGCTCTGATACCATATGAACTAACGTAGGCGGAAACGATAGCCCCCGTTAGGGGGATCGGGTTCATGTTTATAGGGCGTGGAAACAGCCTCCACGGTGGCATGTACAAGGTATCGTAGTCGGTTTGGAGTACTACTCCATAACCGACATACGGTGATATTACGTGATGTATAACAACCCTATTACATGATGTCTAACAGCATCAACCTCTTCCCATGACCACATAACCACGGAGGGACAACAAAGCTACCAGCTCTGAGCTCTCTCTCTCTCTCTCGTCGTGCCTTTCGGCTTAATAATCAGCTGGAAATAAACGATAGCAGGAGCTGCTCCGTGAACTGTGACGAAAGCAAAAGCAGGCAGGCAACAGTGTGGAAG
The DNA here is from genome assembly GCA_947311845.1 of Poa pratensis. Classification (NCBI taxonomy): domain Eukaryota; kingdom Viridiplantae; phylum Streptophyta; class Magnoliopsida; order Poales; family Poaceae; genus Poa; species Poa pratensis. The sequence goes on along the minus strand of CAMZMU010000027.1, from coordinate 16,849,110 downwards.
CAGAGAGGGAGAGCTCGGCTGCGCTGTGGCTTTCGATGGTTTCTGCTTTTCTTCCGAGGGAGGGGGTACGTTCGTTGTCGTGGTCGTCGTCGTCTCTGGTGGTTGCTGTCCTGGAGGAGTGAGCAATATGGCCTCGATCGGCGTCGTGGCGCGATGTGCCGTGCCGTGCCGAGGGTGTGGCGCCGGCGACGACGTTGAGCTCCGGATGGGCACGTATGCGGCACCGGGAAAAAGCGGAGAGGAGGACAACGACTTGGAGAAAGAGGCGGCACTAGCTAGCTACCGGAGATGAGGGCTGGAGCCATGGAGGTAGACATGTAGTGGAGGACGAGACGTCAGCGACCAGCCGCAGCAACACGCGCATGGTTGCGCTTGGTAGCGCCGTCGCAAAGCAGAGCGCGTTCAACGATGACCAGGGAAAGTAAAAAAGAGAATGCTCGGACCAGAAGTTACTGGGATCTCCCGTGGCCGCGTCACCTGGAAATATCAGGATTCGGTTTAATTGTTGTTATGAAATTTGCACACGAGCTGATATTCGAAAGATAAAACATGATATTAGTGGCTGGCGGATTGATAGTGACACAAATATGGTCCAACCATCGACATAGAGGCTTTTTACCGGCCGACTGACTTTGCCACGTAGAGATTCTTTTTCTCGTACGTGTATTGTATACCACTTTCTATTTTCTAACAAATTAAATGCAAGGTGCGTTTTTTTATATTTTGTTTTACGGTTTTAGTGTACAAATTTGGCCTCAAATGCGTTTTTGTTTCTGCGAAAACCTCAAATATGTATAATAAAGTATATATGGATTGGCTGTGTATGAATAGTATTGTTGTACTGATTTTGCCAAATATTTTATTTGGTGTGTGAAATTTGCATACGAACTGCTATTTGAAAGATACTAACAAATGAAATATATCTAGTAGGTATCAAACCCATCCTTTACAATTACACCCTACTTACCGGAAAACAATTTTTGCTCCCAAGCCACTACAAGAAATATGCTAACTTTTGACCCTCTATTTTGGTCACTAAAAGGTCACAAAGTTTCATTCGTGACCCCTTATTGACCAAAAAACGATGGTCACATACTGAGCGTCTTATTTGATCAATTATGACTTTTATTAGTGAAATGGTCATAAAGTTTATGACCAAATTAGAGGGTCATAAATTTATGACGAAATAATTTGGTCATGCGCTCTCCGTCGTGGACACGTAAGATCCTACATGGCAAATCCTACGTGGCACAGAATCAGCCCAGTCTAGTTGGATCCTTTACATGGGCCGAGCCCAATAATTCAACCTTTTATAGTTTTTTTTCCTATCAACTTTGGTCAGCAACACAGGCCAAGCCCACATTTCAGCCTTTTTATTTTTTTGGGCCAAGGCCTTTTTAGTTCCAGAAATTCAGTTTGAATTATTCAAAAGTGGGGTCCACTGGTCAGAGATGGGCCCAGTTGTCAGGTTCAAATCGTGGGTCCTTGTTGTCAGGCTCCAGTGTTGGCCCCAGTTGTAAGGAACATATTTTTCAGATATTAACTTTAATACGATAAACAATAGTTAAAAAGGAACAGGAAGAAAACATTTGCACATAACAATCAAACCAAATTCACATCAGTTTACAATTATACAGTCACATCAAGTATCCAGCTCCCTGAAACACAACTAAATATCAAAATATAACTAGCTATTGAAGTATAACTAGCTTATTCTTCTTCCGTCTTGAAGCTCTCGGCGAAACATGAATGAAGGCCAGCATCTGCATGTTGATAAAACAAAATGGTCAGGAACAAAATAAAAGAAAATCTATGCTAACTACCGAAGTAAATACTAACTGTCCGCAGTCAGTCAATTTCATTGGTACAACAGTTAGGAACTGAAAAAATGCACCAATAATTTCCCAGAATATAACTCAACTTCAGTGCACAACTTTACCAAGAGACAAGGGTTTGGACTCTACAGAAGAGTCTTAGTTTACTTAGGAACAATGGAGAACGGACAAATGAATGCAATAAAACGAGCAAGCCAGGATCCATGGAAGGCACCTCAAGAATGAGATAGAACTATTGTCCAGGGTTTATCACAATACAAGGCTTACAACAGTATCTCAATTTTCATCAAACATATATTTTTCAATTTCGAACAGAGCACATGCATGAATTTATCGAGTGGCCAAATCCACATGTAAGCCTAGCACATACATCAGGTCATTGGAGCATCACAACAGGGGTTGGAGCATCACCACCACGGAGCACATAGTCGAAGCTGAGCCTACCAGTCTCGCCCCTCACCTTGTCCTCCTCCATCAGTATCTCCCTATTCACCTGCATGCGCAAACAACACAAAGGGTTAGAGGGACAAATCCATCCAGGCTAGGGCTAGGGTTTTAAGAAGCTTGGTTTAAGATACTTCAATGATTAAACATCCCAGTAGCATCCCCTTGTAACGTTATATGATCAGCTGATGACAACCTTTTCAACATGTACACTACATTTTACCTATAATATTATGTACCACACTACCAGAACTATCTCAGGCATATCTAGATGCACAAAAACCGACAGATATAGGAATTGCATGCTAATTTGTGATAAAATCTCCAGGGACAACATGCTGTACAGTTCAATATAAACAGGGCATCAACAAATCTTGAACAACATAAGGAGCATATACTAGTAGTTAATCATCACATCTGATCTCAACGAAACGGTACCTTCGCTTCTGTAGATTCATCTCGTGTGGGTGCGTGGCGAACTACTGCGGCACGAGCACCATGATGGGGAGGAAGAGCGGGGAGGCGAGGAAGACGCCGGCGGCAAGGAAGACGCCGAAGTACATGAGCGCCTTTCCCGACGTTAAGCCGCCCTGGAAGCTCCCGGACACGCCCTTGCTCACCCTGCGATTCACATGGTTGTGGGTCAGATCTTTCGGATCTGAGGGTGGAGGGAGGGATGGGGGGCTTACACGCTGAAGGTGCCGGAGACGGTGTCGTTGGCGGAGCGGACGGTGGCCTTGATGTCGAAGAGGGGCGGCGAGGAGGAGGCGTCGGAGCGGGGGCGGCGTAGGAGTTCAAGTCGGCGAGGAGGGACGGCTGCAAGGAGGAGGACGTGGCGGCGGCTGGTCCCGCCGAGCCGCCCGTGAACCAGGACTGCGCCGTCTTCTGCATCGCTCACGGTGGAGGTCGGATAGCCGGCGGCGAGGCGAGATCGACATGAGGGGAGAGGGGCGGCGGCGTGTAGCGAATTGGGTGGCCGGCGAGGAGCAGCACGTGGCGGCGGCGGTGGAGAAGCACGGAGAGAGAAGAGGGGACGGGAGATGAGGTAGGGTTTTACCACGCGGCGCGGCGGCGACGCGCTCTTTTATACCTGATGCGGGCGCACTAGACCGTCTGATCGACATCCAACGGCTCAAACTGCTTCGGCTCTCTCTAACAGGCCTAATAGAGCTGGGCTGGGACAGTTTCGGCCCAGTTTGCAAGAATAGTTTTGATGGTAAAAAAACTTGGACTGTCTATTTATGTGAAGAATGTACACAATTTGTGTTGCAAAATTGGAGCACAACAATTTATAATAAGACTAGAAAATTGCACATATGATGCAACGGAGAAGAAACAGTAATTCATTGATATTTTATTTTGTGAAGATGCAAGCCTAGAATGATAGATGCCCTTTCCGAAATCCACGACGCCATTTGATGAATGTTATTGCCACTTTCATGGAATAGTTCCTTTGAAAGATCTCATATCATGCACAAGTGTGTATTTTGGAATAACGAACAATGTTGCCGAAGAAAATTTTCATTTTCTATAAACAAAAAAATTCATTTTTCATTTTTTGAATGTCAAACATGGTGTTTTTGTGAAGCACCTACCAAAAATATGTTGCAAAATTTAAGCAATACATTTTCTAAAATAACTAGACCGCATTTTATGTACAGATAACTAAATTGTTCGGTGGCAAAACGTTTCCATCCACCTCTCGTCAAAACGACAAAATTCCGTCGATTCAGTTGGAAGCGGGTGAAATTTGAACTACAGGTCCATCCTAGTTTGCTCAAGATTTTTTGAAAAAAATCATTTTTTGATACACGAGTACCTATTTCGTCAGAGATACAACAATAGTTTCGCAAGATTCAACCCCCTAGCTACGAACAGTCATGTCCGCCGTTTTGACCGTATTTTGAAATAGTCATACGGAATAAAAAAACAACAAAAAAGAAAACCTTCGCATTGTATCATATATGTGATCTAGTTAATGATAAAAATAATTAAATTGGAATACGGGAAATATATTGCAAAATTTTCTTAGAAATATATTGATTTTATAGAATAAGCCAAAAAAATATTTCAAATTCTTCAAAACCCTATGTAAAGCAATATATAAGGTTAGTGGTATTTTATTATTTTATTTTTGAAGAAAAATAGTCCCTAATATCTATAATTACAGAGTACATCTTTACAAAAAATGTAAATTTATTTGGTTGAAATTGGAGTTCAAAATCAAAAGTTATAAAGAAAACATAAAATAATAATAAAAAGAACAAAAAAAAGAACCAGACTTGACGGCCCATTACCTTTGCATGACCGGCCCAGGCTTGTTTCGTGCCTAGATTGAGATTCACTATAGATATGTTTGCTTCTGTAGACTCAGGAAACATGATCACCTGTTTGGCCCAGCGGTAGGTATTGGTTCTAGCCACAGCGTGGTCTCGGGTTCGAACCCCCGTAGGGGCAAATCTTTTGCCGATTAACATCAGTCGTACCCACATGACATGTAGGCAGGGCGCGTGGTGGGACCCACATGTCATATAGGCAGGGCGATAGTCCCACTTGTCAGTGGTTGGGGTGGGTCCCAGGGGCGTGTGGTGGGACCCGCATGTCAGGTATGATGGGTGCGGGTCCCACTTGTGAGTGGTTGGGGTGGGTCCCAGGGCGCATGGTGGGACCCGCATGTCGGGTATGATGGGTGCGGGTCCCACATGTCAGGGTGGGGGCTCCCACATGTCAGGTCGGGGTTGAGGGTGGGTCCCACGAGTCAGGTATGATGGATGTGGGTCCCACATGTCAGGGGTTGGGGCGGGTCCCGCATGTCAGGTCGGGTAGGGGGTGGGTGGGAGCTGGGCCCACCGGTCAGGTGTATTAGCTGACAATGGGTCCTACATGTCATATTGACACGTCAGCGAGAATGACACGCCACATAGGCGAGATTGCTGAGTTGGCTGTCCAAACAGAGTGACAACTAAGCAAAAAGGACACATAAGCAGTGACACGTAGGCGAGACTGCTGAGTTGGCTGTCAACTCATGTGAATGACCATTTAAAGTGGTCGTAATCGGCTAGAAAAAGGTTCTGGATTAGTCCTATCTGCATTATGACCAATCCATGTAAGGAGATTATGACCTTTTTGACAGATTTGGTCATTATATTTTAGGATTTAGACCCTCTAAAACGGCGCATGACCAAATTGTGCAAAATAGTCACAGATCTATGACCAATATTTTCAGAGTCACTGTTAAAAGGTCATAAGTTAGCATATTTCTTGTAGTGAGATCCAGTGCTCCCTTGGGCCAAAAAAAATTCAAAAATCATATTTTAAGTTTTAAAAAATCTGAAAAATCATGCATGTTTCTAATGATGTATTCCACAAGCGTCCAAAATTTTGATTTGAAATACTTTATATTTCGGGCTACATAAAAATAACATTTTTTGTATATTTAAGAGATTTGAAAGTACGTACATTTAGATCCACACATTTATCATTTTTGTATAGAACAGAATATAAAATATTTTAAACCGAAATTTTGCATGTTTGTGGGAAATATCATTGACAACAAACATGATTTTTCCAGAATTTTTTGAAACTTATAATTATGATGTTTTGTTTTAACTAGAGGGATTACTAGAGCCTAGGTGCAAGAAATATCTTCACCCCTACTTACCCACTTGTTTTATTTATCTTAGTGGGAGTCCTATCTTGTTTCGTAGAGGCAATATATAGCCTACCTTGTGAAGCAAAACTATAGGACAGGGTTATGAACTATCTTTGACCAAGAAATGGCTTTATGAAAAAACTTGGGAGCTATCTATTGCCCAAGGGTGTTGTATGAAAACTTTGGGAACTTTCAAGTGCCCAAGGGTGTTTTATGAAAGTGGTTTTTAAAACATGGAGATGGAGATGGTGATGGAGAGGGATGTTTTAAGTACTTTTCATTGTGTTGGTGCCGCTAAAATCTAGCCTCGTGTGCAACGACACTACTCTAGTACCCCTGTATGTGAAAGGGGTTAGTTGATTGGCTTGTTCGTCTTAGTGAGGTTACCTCGAAGTTTTCCATCATTATGAGAGGTTGGCTAAAGTCGACTCTTGAAGCTAGATCCTCCCTCTTAATAGGAGTTGATACATCGTATACTGATATATGCCTGGACATAAATTGTGATCTCTCATAGTAAGTGCGTTGTCACGGAACAACTATCGTAACGGAGGTGACTAACATTCCGGGAGATCTAAACCAACTGACATTTGGTGTTGAGAGAACAACTGATGTGGGTATTAAGGCCTACTCTAGGGTGGACAAGTAAAAGCCTCGATCGATCACACAACTTCGCATACACCTTCTATGGCAGCAAGTGAAAGAGACATGACGAGTTTATCAGATCACATGAGAAAAGTGTACAAACTATGCAGAGTGTCAACTATTCTAATCGTTGTGTCCTTAGTCAAGGACTTCTAGTGACGCCACACTGATCTTGGAATTAGTTTCCCAGATGTTTCGAAAATAAAACAAAGATTTTTGGGCCCGTATCATGGTTGTGTTACGATGACATTAATGGAGATGAGAATGAAGTGTTTGGTTCATCGGAGCGTCGTACCACTGGTGAATACTAGGGGTTGTTGACATACTCTTTTCAAAAAGGTTTTCAAAGAGTTGGTACATGCTATATCGGCAAGAGAAAGCCGTATATTTTCAAAGGTAACTTAGTGTAGAAGACTTACTCTTGCGAACAACCTATATGCATGCATTATCTCCTATCTACTCTTTGTTGAAAAGTTTTCATCTGGATCTGATGTGACCGACTATCAACTTGGCCAGACCTATGTAACCGAGCGGTGGAAGGTAAGCTGCCATCTATGGAACTAGGATGTTCTCGGTAGTGCATGTAGGGTTAAGGCATATTGATTTGGGCCCGATGATGTTTTGGAAAATACCGCTTTTTCCCCGGTATGTGAGCCTCTTGAGACATGTTGTAATACTAGGGCAAGTACGCTGGAGTGTCGGCAACAAGGACAGGGAAGGATGGAGTCGGTGTGGAAGGAGAGATATATTCTATTAGTACTAGGACTTTCAGTTACACATTAGTTTGATTGAACAAGTTATTTATTTATACCAAACCATTTTACTTATTTACAAATTAATTACTCCACAAATATAATATATTAATTAAAGGAAATTCAATTATACTTGCACAATTTTTCACATAACAATGTTAAGACACAATATTCATTTTACGATTTTGATGTCTACCATTGCAAATACACTTGTGTCACGTAAAACTGTAAGTCCAACTATGTCAATTTCATTCTTAAATTTTGTTTCAAATAGTGTTGAGAAAGAAAATTATCCTTTCTTGTAATAAAAACAAGATTTGCAAAATAGAATTCCTTTCTTCACTAATATGTATCATTAGATGTGCTACAGTAGAGCGGTCTAGATTGTACGTGTGTATAAAATATCTTCATAGATATTTCTAGAGTTTGTACTTGTTTATCGTAGGTGCAAATGAATAGAAAATTATATAGTGTATGTGATGCATACAAGTATACTTGAATCATTTACATTGCTCATTTTTTGCTAATTTTGTGGTTTAATATGCAATTTGTTTTAAAAGTTCAGTAGTTAGTTGCGATGCATGTTTGCTTTGTATTTGATACATATATTGAACTGCGGATGCAAGTGCGTCAATTGATATAATAGGTAATATCATCTCCTTTATTTGTAATTGTATGTAATTTCGGAAAATATTTCGCTGCGCCTAGGAGCAGTGAAACCTATGCAGTGACCTAGCTCCTGGATCCAAGCCACTCAAACCCAATACAATATTTACTTAACTGTCAGTTACAGCGTGAGCAGAAAACAATAGTGTGCATCTTGATGTGGGCATTTTTATAATCCATACTTCATGGCTTACGTCAATCATTAAATAATTCAGGTGTCTTACCATTTTCCTAATCAGATGTGACATCTAATCTCTTACCAAATTTATTTAGTGATTGTTTTCTACTTCAAATAAATTTATTCAGAAGGTTCCTCGAGAAAGATTATGTTTTTTTTGCATAATTCATTATTGTATTAGTATTTATTCTATTTGGCGAGTAACCAGTCACCAATTTTTACGTAATATTATGTATCATTAATCGTTATTGCATACTGTAAAATTTACGCTTATTACGGTGGTGTTGTTTGGGATTGACAAATACATCTGCAAATGGTACCAACTCTTTTGTAAAATAGCCGAGAGTTTGGGTGAACAGATTTAGGCAAACAGAGTAAAATCTTTTCACTAACATTGATATAATAGCTTAGAACTATGGTATGAATTGCTTGCTACCGTTGATCCAACCATGAGGTCGGCGAAAGGGGTGAGCAACAAAAACTCAGATCATGCAGAAGAACGGAGTAAGGGACGAGGGATTGGGCACAGGTCCACACCCTAGTCCAGTCGGAACTAAACAAGGATGGGACCAAAAAATAAAAATACAAAAGGACAAACATAAAATTAAACCTATCGGATAATCAAAGCACACATCTAAATATATCCATATTCCCCTCATCCGAAGTAGCCAAAAAATGACAATGTGTGATATTCGTAGTCCTTGAGTATAAAATACGCCAAGATTAGGCCATTGTCCCACCTGAAAGATTTTTGATGATAACATGGTGTCAACTTTATACATGTGCCAGCTGACTAATGCATTATTTATTGTTAAATTTACATATTTATAGTAATATTTATTAAATATTGATAATCATTCAAAAAATTGCTTTCCATAGCTTCTCTTGTGTACTATAGAAAGGGGAGTTGACGACATCTGTTGCTACACTTGTAACTATATTGTAAATTAAAAGAGCAGTGTTTTGCCTTCCGGGTGCCCATGCACCTTTTATTTGGAATGCATTTTAAACGTACTTTTGAAATGTCACAAAATTCTAAATAAACTTTCGCGTGTAATATTCACATGGGTTCCAAAAGTCGTTTCGTGAAGAACCTAGTTTTTTGTGACGTCCGCAAAAAAGATAAAATTTGTTGCTAAAATAAGACGTTTCACTAGTTTTCTTTTGTCTGTTTACATATGTCATAAAGAATGTCACTTTTTGGTGACGGTTTAAATGTGCACATAGAATATTGAGAAGTATGACAATTGGTGTTTGGAATTTCTAAAATGTGGTGTTTTTCTACAAAGGGAGTATATGCACCCCAGAGTCAAAGTGAATTTGTGGATAATTCTCAATTTCCATACTAATGAGCCCATGATTAAATTATGTGGGACCTAATTCTATTATCTAAAGAAAGAAAGAAAGTAGGCACTGGAGCCCAAGAAATTCATTCTCTGAAGTTTTTCCCCTTTTCCACCTAGGCAAACCGTAAATGCAAAGACTTAAAATGCTATTCTTTTGTCGAATTTCCACAAAAACAGTAGAAGCAGCCGTCTGGAAGTTGCCCGGGCTACAAGAACGTTGGGTCTGCCAATGACTCCTACCCCGTGCAAGTGTTTTGTCCCTACTTCTCAGTGTCGTCCTCAGCTCGTTATGTGCTTACACGTGTGTTAAACCGACTTCATCCTCCCCGAATAATTCCTCCCCTCCACAAGGTTGGCGCTAGGCGCTGCCCTTCCCTGCATTGCGATCCCGACCCGCATGGGGGAGGTCTCCTCCTATCCGTAAAATCGGGAGCTTGGCAAAATGTATGATAAATCATGTAAATATTTTACTCTCTCTGATCCGGAAAGGTTGTCTTTTTTTTTGAAAGGATCTACACTGCGTCTTCAACAAAGTAAACAGAAGAAGAACAGAAGAACGCAGAAGAACAAGCCGACGAACTCAGCACAACAGCAGCGCCTGAAGAACCTGGGAGGCCGACCGCTGAACCGCCACACCGCCTGACGCCAAACTCCATCGCCGGAACACCGCCGGAGAGGAAAGCACCAGGCCGCCGCCATCCCGGGAAAGGGAGCACCCCACTCATGTAGAAGACCGCAGAATCCGTCCGCCGCAAGCGACGAAACCGAAGCTCGATGAACGCGCACGGCCATGGCGCCTCCTCCCCGCAACCACCCCTCTTCCATCCAGCCCTGCACTAAGCACGAACCCAGCTTGCCGGAGCCACCGCCGAAAGCACGCCTTGACCACACCTCCCCTCGCCACCACGGCCGGCCGAGGAAGAAGAAGCAAGGCGAAGTTGAAGCAGAGCACGATGTCGAAGGCACTCGTCCCCACGCCACCACGGCCGACCGGAGAAGCCTGGACACCACACCAAAAGTCGACGAAGAACTCTGAGATCCAAGAGAAGCTACTCCTGTACAAGCTTCATGTCCTCGCGACGACGCCGGAGTCCACGTCGCCGTGCCGGCGAGGACCAAGCACAAAATCCACGACATGGAGGTCGCCGCCGAACCGACCCCCATGATTGGACAAGCAGCTCACAGATCCACCACCGGCCGCCTCCAAGCAGGCCACCGGAGCCAGATCAAGAGCAGATTTATTCGCCGCCGCCACATCACCGCCGGAGCCGAAACAGAGGACGGCCGAAACCCTAAACAGACTAGCTACTAAACCTAGCTGTACAAGAATCCACCGAGCGATTCAACCCCCTCCCCCCCTCCGACGGCACCGAGACCTGAATCAGCTGGTCCGCTCGCAGTTGAAACCGAGAAGGCACAGGCTTACTCTCATCAGCAATAGACAGCAATATACTCCGATAAGTCGACAATGCCTCTTAAAATCTACATTGCCTAATTCAAAATTGCATGACTGGTAAGTACAATTCACATATCGCTGCTTGATTAGAGGCTGTGTCAAGTCTTTGATTTTTCCAACGCACTGTTTGGACACTGGGAGAAACTAAGAAGAGGTTGAGCCAGAATTGTGCTGAGGTTAAGATGAGTTCAAGGCATCAAGTTGACGCTGGAGCTCCTCAAGATCATCCTCGATGGCAGCAGAGCTAGCTTGTGTAGGAGGTGGTGGCTCTACATATGAATCTTCATGCGGAAGTTCACGGACAAGGCCTTCTGGAAGGCTGGCCTCTGTTTAAATTTCAAACGAGGTAAAGTAAAATACATCAAGAGGTCGGTAAAAAAGAAAATACTTAGAATATGATTTACCTGTTGCGGTCCTTGGAATGCTTGACGGCGCCATGTCACTGTCGTCGTCAACAACACTGAATGAGGAAAAAAACACTGCAAGTTAGAAATTCGGTGCAACTTCTGCAATAGATAGATATTCGGTTCATCAACCATGTGAAGGTAGCTTTGAAGATCTACATGAACATACATCACAGTAAAAATGCAAAATCATGAAAAATACACCCGCAGTGCAAACGACCAAACAGGTGACCAAGTAATTTTGAAGATCTACATGACCATACATGGTAGTTCAATATAGGGTTGACAACATTTTAAAACACATGCAAACCTGTTAGCTCAACTAGGTATGGAACTATGGATGACACTGAACACAACAATTAGCATCCTATCTAAATTCAATCAGAAAGATCCTAATTATACTGGTTTGGTACTAATCAGATCTACACATATTTTTAACAAAATCTAAGGTGACAAAGCACAATAGTCACGTGGACTGACGTACCTAATGTTCCACTCGTTGTCTATATGAACCGGGTATTCAATTGCTGCAGATGCTTCAGCTTCCATCTTAACCTTTGCTGCTGCATCTCTAGCAGGTTTTGATTGCATATATTCTTTCTACAATATGATAAACACCAGAAAGTCATTAGGAAACAGTCACCATTTTAACTAGCAAAGAGCAGCAAAGCATGTGAGAAAATAACACCTGTCTCTCAAGACATGCTGGATTTGAACATTGTGGATTTGGTTTCATTTCCATTGTTGGAAAAAAATCCTTAAGTGAATTATATCCCTGCAAATTAAGAAGACACGGCAACAATATGAAAACAGCAAATCCTCAGAATTTTGGCTGAATATGCTGGATAAACTTGCGCCACAATGGGGCAACCTTGAAACCAGAAATTATTTTTACGGTCCTGCGTATTTATACTGGAACCAAAATGAACCTAAATGATACTAACAAAATATTGTTTGCAATCATTTTCTTCAGAAAAAGATAACTCAAATTAGTGTCATTTAAAACATGCTGAGGGCTTTCACGGCATCAGAATCAAGTAATTACCAAGTAGGGAGAAACTTGTCCAAACTTCAACAGATACTTCAGAGTATTCTGGACCAGGAGGCCAGCAATAACACCCTGCAAAGAACATGTTCATCAGCCGAAACAAATAGGGACAGGGAAATGTTTGTGAGGATAATAGTTTTGGTTAATATTGAGATAAGAACCCTATGACTAAGAGTAAAGACTATAATGCATTATCACTTTGGAATTGTAGTACTGGGTCATTAAATGTTTGGTGCACTTCGGTGCAGTTCTCTCCGCCAATGAATAGATTAATTACAAAGGAAATCAATATAGACTGACACTCAAACAAGTGCAGTAGACATGCATAGATTGTAATCAAGTAGGCCCAAAACTAAACTAGTAACAGTCCCAGTGTCCCACGTAAAGCTGCTAAACAGATACAAGAATCTGCCATAATCAGAACAAAGCCTCCCACATAGCTTTGAGCAAATTGTTGTCGGGTGAAAAAACAAGTGAAACAAAAAGAAACTTGAACAAAATAAATACTCACCATTGTAGTTGGCAAAGAGGCAGCACAAACACCATCTCGCTTAAGTGTACGCTCATCCACTCCTGATGCTACTACCTATAAGAAAAGGCGCCACAAACAGGTTAGCAAAAAATAAAGTAACTGGATGCAAATACATGAAATGCACAGGGGCACCTCAGGTCCTCAACTAACTAGAGCAACTGTGCAGAAAAAAAGGGAAGAAACCAAATGAAGTGCCAAGAGTATATTCAGATCTACAATACAAAACAATGAAAAGCACAATTGAACACAATTAAGGTAATGTGCGAGAGCAAAAATCAAAGTACATAGAAATACCAAAGGAGGAGCACATGCAAAGCATGCGGTTTCACCAGGAACCAGGAGCTGTATATGACCAGAAACAGCATCTTCGGAAACACCTGGTGCATAAGTTGATGCGTCAAGTACATTTCACATTGATGAGATTATTATGAATGAAGAGTATTAGCATAAAACAAAGGCAAAGTTCTGTCCAATTTTGATTGTGCATATCTCATGGAGGGCTAGTTGTATAAGTAACAAGGACCAAGTATCTATCATTTCTGCTGAATATAATCCAAGAATGTAGTGTATTTCCATGAAATGCAAGAATGCAACCAAGGGTACACATTGACGAAATATAACCTCACATAATTAAGTAGCAGTTGCTTTCAGGACAAATTAAATGCTGCTCTATTTGCATCTATAACAGTATAACCCCATCTAGCTGGCTTGAGCAGCCTCAAAATATCTTTAGTAAGTAGATGAGTTTCCCAATTCATACAGAGGCATAAGGGGATGAAAAACAACTTTTGAAGACAAGGTGGATGATAAAATTTCTACGTGCAAAGAGACAGAAGAATGGCAGGAAGGTATAAGTGCTGATAATAAGAGTGGTATAAAAAAAGAGTAAGTATTCTTGATAGGGCTTATAATCATTAAATGAAAGATTTAAACTTACCAGATTCCATCCATGTCTGACGAAGCTCATTGCAAGCCTGTAAAGCGGGTATAAAAAATTAAAAACACCACTGAATCACAGAAATGCACAACTATGCATGTGAAGTAATCAAACCATAGAGAATAAGAAATGTTGAGAGGGTTGATGAAGTGCTAAATAAAATCATAAAGTACGATATTCACTAGTTTTCACCTGGTTGACAACCATACGAGCTTCATAGTTATCAACACAGCTCAAAACAAGATCAACTCCAGTGCTATGCCCATGAGAGCTCCTGGCTTTGAGACTTCCTAAAACGTTTCAAATCCTTTGACTGTAGTGATATTCAACGAATAGCTCTACAGGGGAAAAAATGTCGTCAGTTTGCACAACAAAGCAGAACATGTATAACATGCATTACTCAATCCAAAGATCCACTATGCCCAGGTAAATTCTATTGGGTCTAACGAATAATTTGGATATTGATAGTACTGCCAAGTGGGCAGCATTGTGTAAAGAAAACATTTTATAATGAAAAATGTAAGACCGATATTTTTGCCTTTCCAAGAAAACTTGTAGTGTATCAAATCTGATGAAAGAATGAATTTACTGAAGGAAAGGGCAAACACATATGACTGTCACCGGTGGGCATAGTTCTCACCTCCAACACAACATCGGATTTATTCCAGAAAGTGTCTGCACAGCGGCATCAGTTTTCGTCATTCCAACCTAACAGCAAAGGAATACTGTTATTCAGTCTGGCCAACGTTATGCTCTTGGATAATAGTAGATATATATATAATTCAGTAAAGAGTGTAAAATGTGTTTCAGAAAATAAAATTGCACAAATGACATCATGCACAGAAAGAGAGAACAAATAAACAAATTTCCCATGGAAGCTTACCTGATCCGGGCGGAAGAACAACCTATTCATGTTAGCCAACTCAACTGTATCATAGTCATACAACAAGAGGCGTCCAATTCCACATCTAGTGAGCATCTCAGCAGCAACACTACCAACGCCACCTATACCCTGTGGAGCATGTACTAATGTATCAACAAAATTATGAAGGCCAAATTTTGGACTGGTAACTGAAGATCTTCAGCCATGAAAATTTCTGCACAACTAAACAGTACAGTCGTGACCATTTCTGTTCTGTTCTGTTATTTCATAAAAACTGGAGTAATTTTTTTGCAAAGTGATGTGTTTGTCTAGTAGGTTGTAATTTTTTGCAGAAATAGCATGCGTGAAACCGAACAAACAATTTTTCCATTACGAAATTTTAGTAAAACATTAGCAGAAATTATCCTTAGATACAAAACAGTGGCTGTTCGAAACATACATTTGCACTGCATTTTTTTAGTGGGCATGCCAATACCAGTAAAATATCATTTTCTTTTTTGATAGGCACGGGCAGCCAACCAACTACGGAGATACGTTTAGCAGGCAAATAAGTAAGTTACATATCGTATTATCTCTAATTATAGGTAGCCCTCTGACTACCCAGCCGATTGTACAAATTGGTAATTTCAACATAAATGAGCTCCACTGCAGTTCTTCACCAAACATGTACCTTGAACCTTGCGTAAGATGATTTTTCTAGAAAAAACTGAAAATATTTATTTCCATTACTACTGCATTGACATCAAACTCTCTCGTGCTTCAGTGTATGTTGTTAAGTGAAAAGTACTCACTAGTCACTACCCCAGGCCCAGGCCACTACATAATTGCTTGATTCATTATTTCCATTAGATATAACATCATCTACTCAAAGAGGAACATTTTGTCAATTTTCAATTTCCAACTCGAATTGCTTTACTAGTCTGTAAGTAATTAACACCACAAATTCATTAGGTGAGGGCAAACGACGCTTACCACGATGGCGACAGAGCAGTCGCGGATGTGCTCGTAGTTGTCGACAATCCCCATCCTCTGCAGCGCCATGAGCCTGCTGTAAGGGTTGCTATCCACAACCTCCGCGCTCATGTCCTGCCCCAATTGCCAAACCACGGTCAATTCAAGCTACAAACCGTGGGCATCGACTTGGCCACCTAGAAGCCTGGCAAGATCGTACCTTAATCTTCGATCGGACGGAGGCGGCCGCGCCGCTGGCCAGGCTCGTCATCCCCACCACTCGATCTCGCATCTAGCAACATGGAGAAGAAGAAGATGAGACAGCAGTAGCCAGATGGAAGGAGGATCAAGATCTATGGGGCGCCGGGTCGGTTACTCGATCGATGGAGGCAGGGTCAGGACTCTGCTTGAGCGCATCGAGATCCCGGAGCAGGGCGCGCAGCTCCTCCTCCATGGTAAGCGATTACCTCCGCCGGCGAGCGGATCCGTATGACAGTGTTTTGCCTAACAGCGGCTGTCTGGATCGGAGGCTGTCGAATGTAGCACGAGGAAAGACGGGCGACTCGAGTCGAAGCATAAGTTAAGCAGGCCAAATGGGCCATTTATTTGTGTGCCATGCCCAGCCCGTGCTGGGCCGGAAATGCGTGCCTCTAGGTTAGACCGCTAAGAACGGCCTCGATGGCCTGTTATAAACATAGCTAACAATGATCGTATCCTCAAGAAAAAAGCTAACAATGATCTAAAAAGAAAAGGTAACACAAATCACAACTATAACTTAGCAACTTAGATCATCTTCGTCGGTAACTCACCAGAGCCTAATGGAGTTCCGGACATAAAAATCAGACCTAGCGGCACCCCATCAATTTGGACCGTCCAAAAAACTGTTCGACAACACCTTCTGTGTCCCAACTTTAAGAGTTGGCTTGGAGGTGTCGGACAAGACTGACACGCTCCTCACGTAGGATTCCTACATGTGCGCCTGTTGCCCCAATGCAGTCTTCTCCGGTGTTGCGCCCGACGGTCGTGCCCGGGAGCGTGGACAAGATCTCGACCTCAACCAGGAGGCCGACTAGAGCAACTCGCCGGTGGTACAACATATGACACTCACATTTCCTGACCCCTTCAGGGCAGTGGGAACGAGGCACTGGGGACAATGACAACCTATTTGACGCAATGACTCACTCTGGTGCCGGCAATGCTGAGGTGCATATTCATTTTTTTTAATGTATGTGCGCATTGAATGATGTAGGCAATATGCATGTGTGCATTAAATAATGCCGGCAATGTGAATTTTGTGTATTGAATGATGTCGGCAATATGTGCACAAAGTTAAGCCGATGCTACCATGGTTACATATCAATGGAGGTGCCCGTTTCGAGGCCGACGAGGCCGCCCAACATGAACAAGGGGTAGAAGATGAACGAAAGTTCATCGATGTTGAGACCAGCAAAAATAGCAAGACGACGAGAAACACGGGAGGGCCATCGTAGAAGCAAGAAGAGTAATGTGTGTTATGTGACTCTTGAATGGCAGATAGCCTACACCCCATTAGAGCACAACAAAGTCGTGGGTCATATTTTGGCAAAGGATCTGCCATGAATTCTATTAATGGAAGAAAAATACCACCCATACAACCAAATGGTAATGGAACACAAGGGGAGTGCTATGTCACACGGTGGGGGTGTGCAGCAAGTAAAATGGGTAATTTGATCAAAATTTCCATAGAAATGAGACTCGCAAAACTCACTTCAATAAAGTAATATGCTCAAACTATGCTCAATTCGGTGTTATCAATATGATATGTGTATTTTTTTGCTTAGTTGCAAGATGCTTTAGAAAACTGGCAACAAAAACCGAGGTTCATTTTGATGCATTATTGGACAAAGCTTCAAAATTTCCAAAAGTGGAAAGTCCTTGAAGACTCTTTGAAGCGTCAAGAGGCGGCGGCCAGGAGAGCGGTCCACCAAACAACAAGCGAGATACATCGATTTAGAAGAAGGTTTGATGCCATCGACGGATCGGATTCAGAATGCCCAACCGGCAACAATAAAGCAAAGACCGCAAAGAAGGCAACATAAACTTGCTCAGTGCAAGAATCAATTGTTGACTTCATGCAGGAGGTCTCATCAACCTTGACTCACAACGAGTTGAGGTACGTACATATACATACACAAACATATAAAAAAGAAGTACGTGCAAACACACACACATGCATCGGAGATCGATGGCGACATGGATATATGCGAGCGCCGGTGGCGATCGAGTAGTGGTGCTCCAACAACTGGCTAGCCTTGCTTTGATCGATGGAGTGCATCATCCAGCTAGCCGGCTAGACGTCGACGACGCGGAAGGCCTCGCGGTTCTTGATGACGACGTCGAACATGTGGACGGATCCGAAGTGGGCGAAGTCCTTGGGGAGGGAGATGAGGTCGACGGAGGATCGCTTGTGGTAGCGCAGCATGCCGTCGTTGGGCCCGTCGAGGTAGCGCTCCCAGCCGAGCGCGGCGAGCTTGCGCTCCAGCGACGCGTAGGAGGCCACCACCTCGCCGTGGGCGTGTGCAGCAGGGCCTTGCGCCGCACCACCCCGCCGGCCGCCGCCGCCGCCGGGTTCTCCACCAGCTTCATCACCCCGTTCCGGAACACCCACACGCCCGACATGCTCTCGATCTTCTGGTAGCTTCTTGGCCTGGATGTGTACTTTGGGCTGGAGGTTGTTGACGATGCAGCTGGGATGTGGAAAAGGATGGGGCGGCCGGGGAGGCTATAAATAGAGGCGGTGCGTACCTGCCGCCATGTGCCGTGAGAGCGCGCGCGGTGCATGATCGGTCTCGAGATAGAGAGTGCACGGGGCGCGCATGCGCATGGCCCCGCCGTTTTTGTTCATCACATGGAGTGAGACTGTGAGAGAGTGATCGAATATCCATATTTTTTTTTTGTACTAGTAAGAAATATGTCCATCGGTGAAGATAATCTAAACAACGATGAGAATTTTTCCTACCCCCACACACGTGCTGACGTGCATGCGGTGATGTGCATATATACTGCCGATCGAGCCGGTGATGAAATGGTCGGTCAGCATGGAACGCAGCATCTCATTCGCGCCGGCGTGCAATGTCAGACCCTATGAACGTGAACGCAGCAGATGTAGGGTACGTTTGGTTTTGAGCCTAAGCTGGCCTTACCAAAAAATTGGCAAGCCCATGACCTACAGCCAATTCGTGGGCATTCCATGGGCGCCAGATTCGTTCGCCAATATTTTGGTCATGCCCGCAAATTGGTAGGGCGCTTCAGGGCATAAACCAAAAAAACGACGGTTCAAAATTGCAACTGTGCAAGCTAGCAGTATGTTCGTGGAATCTTCTACGATGCAAGTACACTATGAAGGGTATATATGTAGCCAGAGCTTCATTACCTAGCTGATGTGATCGGTGAGCGACGGCTGACGGCGAGCGGGAATCATGCCGTGCATGCATAGTGCAGTGATATCGCGATGGAATCCAATCCCTCAATCCACGAACCTAGTTAGCCTATAGAGAGCGAGACCTGCGTATGGAAGCATACATCGATTGGCCAGCCACAACACGAAAAGATAGGTTCGTCACGGGTGACTGCAAATTATCGCCGGCGGATCCCAGTAAACCTTTCCTTCTCTCATTTGTTGGTGTCCCTTTTAAGATGAGTGATATATGCTCTCGGGAAATTAATAGGCGATAAGAATGGATAGCTCTCGATCGATGTGTGCGTGCAAGGAAGGATTCGATCCCCCATTTGCACCCCCCCCCCCCCCCCCCCCCCCCCCCCCCCCCCCGATCCATCCATCACCTTGTTTTTTTTTTGAGATTTACAACTGCTGCGTGCTGAATTAATCCGGAACTAGGTGTAAGTTTAACCTGTTTACAATACCCAACGGTGGAACAAACCTCCACACATTGCAAATCTTATTCACGCAGCCCTCCTTAGCCATCAAATGAGCAACTTCATTCGCAGTACGCCTTACTGCCACCACTCGGAAATCATCAAAACCTCTTAGGATAGACTTGATATCTTCTATCAACGGACCGTGAACAGATCGGTCCTTATCCTCCTTCAGAAGCTTCATCGCCGCACCTAGATTGTCCGTCTCCAAAATCACCTTGGTAATCTGCATCTCCTTCGCGAGAGCAACCGCCCGCCGGCATGCCATCAGCTCCGCTCCTTCAACATCTGCAACTCGGGGAAAAAAATGGGACTCGTCGACGATGAAGCCACCATGGTGGTCTCTGATGACCACACCACCACCTCCGTTACAGGTCGCTGCCAGGGCCGGTCCTGAGATTTTAGGGGCCCGGGGCGAAGCTAGAATTCGGGGCCCTTAAAATATTTTTCTTCATATATGCATGTATGAAATAATACAAATGCGCGAACTGAGCCTAGCTCAGCTGGTTTGGTTCCTTGTGGTGGAACCGGCCCACTCAGGTTCAAGTCCCAGACTTGGCATGGGTGATTGCATTTTCCTGGATTTTCCAGGATTTAACCGGCGCTATGCTTTCAGTGGTAGGTGACGTGCCCGTCAACAGCGAGGCGCCCGTGGTGACTTCGTCAACCTCAAGATCTGCCGGACCAGTCTCTCGGAGGTACTCATAGGGGTAGGCTTTGCGTGCGTGCGTTCATAGGGTGTCTGTACGTGCGTGTTTGTGAGCGTCTGCGTCTGTACTGTGTTTCTCAAAACAAAAAAAATACAAATGCAAAATTATAGTGTACCCAATAGAATATTCATATAAAAATAGCAATATTTACATCACTTCAAGTTTTTTTTAGGAACTCATCACTTCAACTTAGGAACCATCTAATCACTTCAAATCTATTGAACTCGTTTAAAAGCCAAATATATTTTTGAATGACCTATTGGTAACGAATCCGGGATAGATGCTTTATAACCATGCTGGAAAAAACTAGTAATCGAACTTAGGGCATAAACTACCTATAGTAAAGAATTAGAGAAGATCAAAATTAATCAAATCAAAATACCTTTTGATCACACGGGCTGGCCGATAGGTTGGCCGATTGGACCGGTGGCGGTGCGACGCCATGAGCGATCGGGAACGCATCCGGACAGAGGCTTCATAACCAATCTGAAAATAAAAAACTAGTAATCAATTAGGGACTAAACTAGCTATATTAGAAAATTAGAGAAGATCAAAATTAATCAATCGAGATACCTTCGGCCCGCACGGACTGGGCGACGGGTTAGCCGGTTGGACCTGCCGGCGGGGCGGAGCCTTAAGCATCGGGAGTGTTAGGCGAGGCGAGAGATGATTGGGCGATGCGTTTTAGCTTGGGACGAATCACAAATAGATAGGGCGCATCGATCTAATCGCTATATGGAAAACTAGCTCGCAACGTCCCTGACTAGATCGTTTGTGTCTCCCAGGCCTATCCTCTCTGGGTAGATTAGCAACAGGCCCAGTAGCATGCTCATCTCCCAGGCCTTTTTACGCTATTTCCCATTAAGTTTTTTGGCGATTAAACATTATACACGGACTTGTATTTGTACATACACATAGCTGGGAGGGCCCCTGAAATTTTTGGACCCGGGGCGGCCGCCCCTCCCGCCCCCCTCAGGACCGGCCCTGGTCGCTGCATGAAACGACGCATCAGCATTGGCCTTGCTCCAGCCCGCCTCCGGTGGCAGCCAGTGCTAAACCGGGCGAGCAATAGAAGGGCTAGGAATGGGCTTCAGATTGCGCCACTCCTCCACCGCTGCAGTTGTCCTTCGAGCTATAGCCATCGGATCCTCAATCCTAGTCGACTCCCGCGCAGATTGTAAACCATATGCATGAACCAAGCCACCTGATCATCATCATTCCTGCCGATCCATTGAAGTAACCAGCACCTCAGTTCTCGATGTGATGAAAAATAAGGCGGAGGGGGTTCGAATTTGGCTCCAGTGAGCTCCCGCAGATAACTCCATGCTGCGAACGAGTGGGGACACGACCAAAATCGGTGAGTAAGGCTCTCATCTCTGCCGCACGCAAGACAGACCACGCCGTCTTTTATATTTCTATTTTTGAGCTCTTTTCCCACCGCAAGACCGTTCTCAATCAGCCGCCACACATGGATTTTGATTTTGTGCGGAACATCCGCACCCCAAAGCGCCAGCCAGAACTTGTGATCCTCCGCCGATCTAGAGGATTCAACAGCGCCCTGCGCGCACCGCTAGGTGGTATGCCGATTTCACTGCAAAGATCCCATTTTTAGTGAAGTTCCAAGCTTGAAAGTCTAACATACCCGGCCTACCAATCGACGTCTTCAGAATATCCTCAACGTCGCCATCAAAGAAGAATTGCCGAAGCCGTTGCTCATCCCACCCTTGCCCATCTGGCAACATAAAATCACATACTCTTTCAGGACAGTCGTCGGCTCTCCTGCCCAGGGGAAACTGTGCTCCCTCACGTGGAATCCAACTGTCAGTGACCCTTATATTTGTTCCATCGCCAATCCTCCACACCAAACCTGCCTTCAAAAGATCTCTCCCATGCACAATGCTCCTCCAAGTATAAGATGCACGTTTTGGGCAACCTGCCGTCAGGAAATCCCCATCCTTGAAGTAGCGTGCTTTCAAAACTCTAGCGCAGAGGGAATCCGGGTTAGTCAAGAGTCTCCATCCCTGCTTAGCCAGTAGGGCCTGATTAAACGCTTCGTAATCCCGAAAACCAAGACCACCCTCCTTTTTCTGCCGGCACATTCGTTCCCAGGCAATCCAGTGAACCTTTTTTTCTCCTCTGTATCACCCCACCAGAATTGGGACGACACCGAACACAGCTTGTTGAGTTGATTGATACTCCCTACGTCTTACAATATAAGATGTTTGATACTTTTTCGCATTCACATGTGTATTTGTCCACTCGATCATTTTGGCCCGTACCAAGACAATATGTGGAACATCTAAACATCTTATATTGTAAAACGAAGGGATTATTTCTTCCATTCGCGTTCGAACGGACGATGCCATCGATGGGAGAACGAGTCATGACGGTGAGGAACAAGTCAGTCATGGGGCATACTATTATTGCTGGCTAATAAGCTCGTTGATGACGTGCCGCAAGTACAGGCCGAGAGATTTGGAACCCCACAAATGTGCGGGCAGTCCCTCGCCGACAGCTGCGATTAGGGCCGGCCCCGACCACACGAGCAGTCGCCGTCGACGACTTGATCGCACCCGCATATCCACAGTGTATGCATGGCTTAATTAGTGTGGTCACTCACGGCTGCGATCGATCGAGATATCTATGCATCCCTGGTTGCTAGCACGTGAAGGTCCTTCAATGGCGAACAGCGACTGCACGTAGCGCGAGCAATGAAGCATGCATGATTGCATGCATGGCCCGGCCTCGACGTCAATTCTCCAAGACCAGAGCTGTTGAGATCATGCTAGCTGCTGCCGGTGCTGTTGACTTTAACTGTACGTGTGTGCGTGTGCCTGCCCTGTTGAAGAGTCTTCAGAGAAACGATGATTGGAATGCATCAAGACTTGTCCCGTGTGGTCTTCACGAGCATATATAAGATATTTTGCAATCATTCCTGGCCACAAAAGAAGGTGTCCAGTAAAGCTCAGCATCTCCATATAGATGAACAGTATTTGGCATCATCAAACATTGATGAAAGACAGGCCTGATCATCAACGGCACTCTCCTGTTACAGTGGTAGTAAATCCCAAGCCGCGTGCTTTCTATTCTCGAAGAAGAAGAAGAAGAAAAATAGGCCGGATCCTCCATGACGTGTGTGGAATCTCGAATTGCAGGATAGGATATGGCGACTTTGGGAAAGTTTTTCCTCATTGGCAAAAGATGAATTAGTTCCTTGATGGATTACACTGCGCAATATTTTATAAGACCAAAAGAAATACCACGGAATCGTTGTGACTTATCACTTGTGCTAATTTAGGATTAGAAAACATAACCATGTGACAATATGCCTGTGTAGCTTTCAAAATAACAATGTTTATCCATCGAATAAAAATATACACATTACGCGAATCACTAATACTTAAAAACCCACTAATGGCACGCCAAAACGCCATTAATGGCGCGCGAGCGCCACACCACTAGCATGGCGTACTTATAATAATAGATACTAAACGGTATACAGTGCCCACACCACTAGTATTCTGTTACTAGCACTAAGTCAGAAATGCTTATAGGCACCGTTACTAGTGGTGCGTCAAAATGGTGCATTAGTAATAGCCTATTAGCGGCGTGCCTTCAACAAACCACGTCATTAGTATGTGGAGCCCATAATTTAAACCCGACATAAGTTACTAGTCATGTGGGTGTGGGCACACCACTAAAATAAGGCTTTCTCGAATCCTATATAATTAGAGGGATATTTCTAATATTTTAAAGATGTAGAGTCAATGTATTTTAAAATTTATATATAGGTTAATAAACAAGTAGAGGGATATTTGTAAAATTTTAAAATCTCTATTATGAAGTTTTTAAGAGTTCTAAACGAAAATCTTAGATGTAGATAATGTCGAACTCCACCGGTTTGCAAAAAATCAGTAAAATATAATTTTCTTGACAAAGTTACAAAATTTTGAAATATGTATTGTTCACCACCCAGATCCATGTTTTTGTCATTTTTGCTAGGTATAGAATATAAATTATTTCGTATTGATTTTTTTTGCACACTAGTAGAGTTCATCCTTTTTTCTACATCTAGCAATGCTTTCTGATTTTTTTAAACTTAAAAATGACATTTGTGATTTTTTAAAAAAAAAATTCTCCACGGAGCTCTAAAAAACGATGCACTCAGGCCACACGGTAGCACGTGCAACTACCCAAATTTTCAGCTCGTTCACCCCATCTTACTCAAACTGGCATGAAAAACGTAGCCCAAGATCTCCGTGATTGCTTTGGCCCAGTCATGCGCAAACCGCCTTTGAAATTCCGTGATACCATCCTGTTCATTTATCTATGCACGCCCGGTGGTATGGAGTAATCGTCAAAGAAATCAAGAACTTGTCAAGATCCTTTGAGGGATTTGTGTTTATCCATGAGCTTCGGCATCATAACTATGAAGCTCATAACATTGCTAACTATGCTACAACTCTAGGGGTAGGGCGCCACCTGTGGCTTGGTGTCCCTCACGATGCCCAACTTATTCCTGTACAATTATTATCTCATCAATAAAGCTTAGCAATGTTGTCTCAAAAAAATATCTATGCACGCCCGGTGGCACATTTACTGTTACGACCTTACTCATGATTCATATTACAGAATAGGAGTTCAGAGGTACAATCTGGATTTATGTTAAGAAGTTACAAGGGTTTTGAGCTAGATCGATCTATTATGTTCATCCTCACACCCTTGTCGTTGTCGTCCTTATATAGCCACACCACACTTGGTCTTGCTGTCTTGACGAGAGGGTCAGCTAGGTGGGCCGCTCGAATCCTGGGCTTCTCTTCGTCACTTGCCACTGGGCTAGGCCGTGACATTTATATGATTGATTGCAGCGACTTTTGGAAGAAACAACAGAGCAAATAGCGGCAAGTTGGCATCAATTGATTTTTGTTACCTCTCGCCTTCCTATAAACAAACATGCTGATATGTAATTACTTTTGTTTTCAGGGTTACATGATTAATTTGTTAGGGTTCCCGGGGACTTGATGAGGTCACATAAGGTCGGAACATCCACCATCTAAAAAAAGCTAGTTATTACTTAAAGCCCATTGTTTATTTATTACTAGCTGGTTCATCTGTAAGCAAATAATAAAGCCCAACACAACAGCCCATCTACGGATGTGCGTGTAGGCCACCGTGGTCTCTGTACGTGAAGTGAAGCGATCGATCAGATCGATCGAAGCTGCCCTTGCGTGCGTGACTCCCGGCCGCCGCTATTCTTCTCAATCCCCGTCTCGGCTCTCTCGCTGCTAGGGGCTACGGCCTAGGGCGTTTGCCTCTTTAGCCTGACTGACTGCTGCCTGCTGCCGTTCGCCCCCAATTCCGGGGCAAACAGCCGGAGAAATCACATAGACGGTAACTGCTACTTATTATTATGTATTGCTAATGTTTTCTTATGAATTATAACCTTATCTCATAGTCTGGATCATTAGTATATACTATCATATAAATAGTTGATTCGTTAATTAAATTGTGTATTTTTTTAATTTTATTGTGCTCAAAGATGAAGAAAAACGCATCATCGGAGCTGTTTGTAATTGTTTGATGACAGTTTATTGGTACATTTTTATTTTTCAAGATTGACACGGCATGTTCTTACAACAGATGGAGAATTAAATTGTGCCTTTGTAAAATTTTATTATGCTCAAAGATGAACAGAGATTCATCATCAGCAAGGGGGTTGCACACGCTTCCTCAAGATTAACATATCAAAGCGTTGTGATCTTTTGCTAACATCGAGCTGTTTGTAATTATTTGATGAAAGTTTATTGGTTCATGCAGAAAAACATTGTAATCTGTGTCAAAGTTATGGTTTGTCCCACAAATGTTTCTGCTAACAAATGAGTTTATGGTAGTCTAGTATCGAGGTAGGCATTCCTCGGTTTTGAATTGATGCGCTTGCATTTCAACGATATCAATCCAGTAGATGTATCTAGCTAGGATGCTAGGAGAAACGGAGAGTTGAAGCAAACTTTGATTGCTCTCTTAAGATTTGTTTTTTGGATTAAAGGGATTTCTCCCTGATTTCATTATAATAGAAATCACCGGCTACAAGGTCCACCACAACACCACCAGCACCCACTGCTCAGTTAAGATAGTAGTTCCCTATATCTAGCTATTAGTTACTCTCGCATCTCCGAAATATTTGTTCTTATCTGTTGTGGACATACAGGGAAATATGAAAAAAGGTGATGGAATGGAATTAACCGCACTCTATTTAGCTCTCTTTTGGGGACACTTTATTTTTTGTTCGAAGGGTGTTAAATTCACAATCCCATATTATGTCTTCTGGCGGATCTACCAAAGTTTGTGTGGATTTGTGTCATTGCTATAAGGCTTGACTATTTTTTGAATCACGTGGCTATTAATGTGCATAGTACCATTTACCTCTTTGAAGAAGCCAGCATATTACAGTTCTCTCTCTACATCCATTCACATCCATTTGTTTTCAGGATGGCTCGTACTAAGCAGACAGTTTACAAATCAACCGGAGAGTGGATACCGAATCGTCCTACTTATGGAGGGAAGGGGCCTCGCCAGCAGCTGATCCCCGCTTATGCCAGGTTTAGTGCAGGAGGGAAGGCGCCTCACGAACAAATGATCACTGGATGCGGAAAAAAGGCTCTTCCACAAAAACCCAATTATGTATCGAAGGGTCCTCCGTTGCAAATGGGCAAAGGACATGTAAATACTAACTCTCTCTCTCTCTAGTTTGGCACTAGTGTCCGGTATATAGAACTATGCTTACCTGATTAGTGTTTGTTTGTACCTCTGGGTTTAGGGATGTGGAGACAAGAAGCCTCATCGTTACCGTCCTGGAACAGTTGCTCTTCGGTATGTATGTGCATCTTTCCAATTGTTGATCTATAGCAAGCAGGAAGGAACTGACGTTAAGTCACTCGCTCCATTTGAATTTTGATCGTAGTGAAATATGTAAGTACCAGAAGGGCACCGATATGCTCATAAGGAAAATGCCATTCCAGAGGCTGGTCAGAGAGGTTGCTCAAAATTTGAAGGTCTGCTCCTACTTATAAATATATAAGACGGAGCCGTTTACAAGCTAGGATCCCGCTACGGTTTATTTGAAGGTGTCAAAGCATCCTGTTTTCAGTCTTTTTTTTCGTTTTGTCAATGCAGGTTGATCTCCGTTTGCAGAGCCACGCCATTTTTGCGCTGCAGGAGGGAGCGGAGGCTTACCTCGTCGGCCTCTTCGAGGACACCAACCTGTGTGCTACCCATGCCAAGCGCGTCACCATTTTGCCCAAGGACATTCAGCTGGCTCGGAGGATCCGTCGTGAGATGGCATAGCAAAAACTATAGTGCAATGACAATATATTGTCAGGTTGCTTAATGATTTTGAGTGATGTTATTGTCCACCACTCGATTGATATCTCGTGTAAGCATCCGGGATTCAGGGAAACATAAATGTTCTTTTTTTTACTGCAGGGATTTTTTTAGTGGATCTTTTTATCTCATTAACAGGTACAGTATATAGCTATAACTGATCTTATTTTTGTTCGTGTCATAATACGCTGCTCATCCCACACCTAGCTCCAGCTTTGAGTGGGCAGGCCCATCTTGAGTCCGCTTCCTGCTGGGCTGCTTTTGATTTACTACTCCTACTTCGTTAGACTTAATCCATAATGATATATGGGCCTGTTCGGGCCGGAGCACGAAAAACAGTCTTGTCGTCGGATACGTACTAGTTAGTTGTAGGTTTGTTAGTCTCAAAAAAAAAAAAGTTAGTTGTAGGTTTGTTGTGCTAAAAAAAAAAAGTTAGTTGTAGGTTTGTAATCCGTTGCGGCTACCAAATCGATCCCAAGGAAGGACGACCCTTATATAGCGGCGACACGCCGAGATCAAACTTCAGAGTCACTCCTACGAGATCGCGAGAGATACATCCATCCGGCGGCTGGCCATGGATGACGGTGAGACGGCACCACCACCACCACCAGCCAAGAGGATGAAGGCGCCGTACATGTCGCACGACCTCGTCTCGGAGATCCTGGTCCGTCTGCCCGTCGAGTCGCTGCTGCGGTTCCGCGGCGTCTGTAAGGCGTGGCACGCCACCATCTCCCGCGACGCCTCCTTCCACCGTGCGCACCTCCGCCTGCAGAAGCCATGCCTGCTCATCTCCCCACACACGGAAGACGAGTCCTACCGCCTCGCCGACGAGGACGTGAACGAGGCTGACCTACCCACGGACAAGATCGGCTTGTACAGGTGGGAGGCGCACCAGCATGGCACCATTGTGCCCCTGGTGCACGCCACGGACCTGTCCTCCGACGACCCGACGATGCACGAGCTCGCGCACTGTGACGGGCTGGTCCTGCTGCCCGCCGAGGCCTCGGTGCGCGTGGTTAACCCCGCCACACGCCGCACCCTCACGCTGCCCTCGAGCCCCGGCGCCTACTGGGCACGCCAAGTGCCCCACACCTTCCGAGGCGCCAGCCGCCAAGCTTTCGGTCTCGGGTATGACCCGCGTTCTAACATGTACAAGGTTGCCCGCTTCTTCTACCACTACAGCACCGGTATGGAGGTATTCACCATCGGAGCCGACCGGCAATGGCGTGAGACAGCAACGCAGCCGCCATACCCTGTCTTGCCACAACGAACGGCCACCTTCTTCAAGGGCTCTCTCGTCTGGACCATCGACGAGCGTATCCTTCAGGGCGCCGCCGCGCCGGGTTTCCTTCGTTTCGGCTTGGAAGACGAGGATTTCGGGGTCGTGCCGCCGCCGCCTTGTCGACCGAGGCCGGAATATAAAATGTCCAGGCTAGCTGAGCTGCACGGAGAGCTATGCTTGGCCTGTTATGGGGCCGACAACCAGTCTGCCGAGATGTGGATGTGCGACAATGTCATTAATCCTCGTTGGGAACGGCGCTACACGATCGTTGTTTCAGGATCCAGATCCCAGTGTCTCTATCCAATTGCCGCATTTGATGGAGAGATCTTGTTCAAAGATTGGATGACTTCTACAAGACTCTACGATCTCACAACCAAAGCTTACAAGGATGTGGTCATGTCGAAATTGAGATATCACGATCCAAGAACAGGCACGCTTGCATACCAATGGAGGTGTTTCACCTTCATAGATATAATCCGCTATGTTCCAAGCCTAATTCCAATCTAGCTGAAGGCTGGTGTTTTGTGAATTTTTGTTTGCTCCTAGCGACGTGCTACGAGCCTACGACCCTTTGTTCTATGTATACAACAACTTTCACTTGTAACAGTAATATGCAGTCTTTTGTCTAAAAAACAGTAAGATTCAGTACGTCTTGATAATCGAGATGTCAAGGCCAAATCACCCTTGTATTGGACAATTGAACGAGGGGAGCAGTTGTGATGGAAGGCACGGTAAAGCTCATTCAAGTTGGACCAAACTTGAGAAGGGCTTCTACAACAGAGGACTAGAGGAGCATCTCAGGTTGAGCATGGATGCATCACCCATTCACCCATTATTATTTCTATAAAGCTCCGATGGCTACCCGCCTCCTGCCCCCGGTTGCCCCTCCGGTTGAATCTGATGCGTTGAGTTTCACCTCAACAGGGTAAATGGCTTTGTTGTTTGACTTCTCACCGTTGGATGATGTCATTTCTTTTGTTACTTTTCTCCCGTGGGGCACAGACCATGACCGCTGGGGCTGATTTCTCTGGTCCCAGTAATCAGCCATGCGCTCATCCGAGCTGCGCGTCTCTCAGTTTGGTGCGCATAGTCACATGGAACAAAACCAGCGACGCGGTGAAACCCTAGCCGCCAATCACGCTCCTGTCCTCCTCCCCCAATCCCCTTTCTCCTCCTCGCCGCCGCCCCTCCCCAGATCTCCTTCTGCGCACGGAGCCGGAGGGGATGGTCGGTAGGCGGTAGGAGACCGCAGCGGCGAGAGGCGCTCCTGCTGCTAAGGGTTTGATTGATTGGTTCTTCACTGCCGCCGCCAAATATAGAGAGGGAGTTGATGGAGACGTTTGAGGCGGCGAAGAAGGTGGCCGTCGCGGCGGACGACGAGGACGGGCGGATCCCGGAGGCCGGCCGCTGCCTCCACGCTCTGTGCAGGCTGGACGCCTTCCCCGTCACCACCAAGGTCACGGGCGGCTCCCGGACCCCGGCCGCTGGACGCCTTCCCCGTCACAACCAAGGTCACGGGCGGCTCCCGGAGGCCGGCCGTTGCCTCCACGCTCTGTGCAGGCTGCACGCCTTCCCTGTCACCACCAAGGTCCTCGCCTCCATGAAGGTAAGATCCGATTTTCGTGGCTGGGGATGAACTGGTCTCCAGCGTTCAAAATCGAAGTTGCATCTGTGCGCCGTGCTTACGCCTCTCCACTCCAGGTACCCTCCCTGCTGCCTACTGCTGATTCAGGCAAGCCGAGGAAAACTAAGGGTTACCACAGCTGACAGTCCTGCTAATGGCGAGGGAGAGCAAGGGGATGGGTGACCCCGTGTCTGCTGCTGATTATGAGCAGGTTAAATAATTCTCTCTTCATGTAGTATATAGCCACTCTTATATGTGATAGCTTTTGGCACTGTTGACTTCTATGTTGATGCAGATTCATCCAGATGATGCATTTGGGGAGCAAATGATTAGAAATCTTGAGGTACCATTTTACCCGTGTTTCACTGTGTTTGCATGAACCATTTTTTGAGGAATGATTGAAAGTATCAGGACATTGTTTTATGACTGTTGCACAATATTTTGTCTATTTAGGAAATAAATACTTGAATATCAACTGTGTTACCATATTAAAGTTTTAGCTAAATAAATAATACCTAATAAATGTGAGCTGTGGCCTTTGCTTATCATAGAGTATATTTATTTGATTTATTCACCACAATCAGGTGCAATGTCTATTAGATCGTCCTTAGAACCATGACTTGTTGGCTGTATGCCAATAAAAGGATAGAGCATAGGGAATCCCAAGATTTGCTGGCATGAATTTACTTTGCACTTTGGTGTTCTTGCTGCCACAACTCATGAAATTGCGTGGTTGCAGGATGAGCGGCTAGAGTTGTCTGATGAGTTTAAAGAGTGGCATATGATGCAGGCAATTCCTTGAAAACTACTTCTGATCAGTTGGGGGAATCCCATTTCCCATACAAATATCGTTACACATGTTTGCGCTCCGAGTTTTGATGCAATTAAATTTTCATTTTCAGGAACACTATTGTGTTGCATATGGAATAAATAACTCTGAGGTTAACTCTTCATTGTTTCAGCAACCAAACCATTCCATCTAAAGTTGAAAAATGCCCACAAGCATATTTGATGATCTTGAAAATCTGCACTAAAAGGCTTTGCGTGCATTCGAAAGGGCTAACAAGTTCTCTCATCCACCTTCAGGGGATATTCGATAATTTCGAGTTCAAGGATGAGTAGCATTGGTCCGCTTTAGGAGGCAGCGTAATCATGTGTATCCAAGATGACTTGAAAACCAGTATAACTTTCATTAGCAACGGGAGATAAAATATGCAAGATGACTCCGGTATGTGAATCCAAGATAACCTCGGAGTTGATGAAAACTACAACGCATAATCTGCGGTGTAGATTTACATAGCACCATAGAAATCCTAGAGCTTAAACAACTATTTTATTAATTGTTCATATGTTCTGTTTTTACTTCAGTTGATTGTTCGTATGATGTGTTTCTTACTTCCTGTTTTTCTCATTCAGGATTAGTCATCACCTCGCTCTCTTGTGTGATTTTCTCCTATGCTCCTCTGTCCTTAAGGTTTTCCTTTTCCTCTCTGTACAGATGCTCTCATTTTGGGCTCAAGCTGATTTACTTATCGTTGTTGCGTTTGTGTGTTCGCTTTCCCTATTTCTTATTGTTTTTTTATGCCCATAGTTTATTTGTTCTTAGATTGAATGGTTGAATGTATGAGGTTCATTAGAGTTGTATGTTGATATGGTGCTATCCTTTGGTGTCCATTATACTTGTGCGCGCATGGATCAACATCTTAGGGTTAGTAGTATGTGCAAACGAAGCGGGGGAAGTTCTGCCGGAGTGACAGAAACCTAAGGACGCAAACCGGTTAGTTGCACGTATGGGAGTAAGAGGACCATTAACTTAATGCTATGGTTGGGGGAAACCTTAATGAATTGTTAGCATTTGCGGATGCCTGCTAAACAATCCAATCATATAGTACTTGTAATCCCAAGTAGTGAGTGCATGTATATTTAGCCTCTCCCACATAGAAAACTGCATCGAAGACAATGAACTAAGTATCTTCGCTAATTAATCTTGGACAAAGCCATCACAATTACCACCACTTTTCCACACTCATGGTACTGTTATTTTAAGGTTACTTAGTGTATTTTATTGCTGCAGCACTAACATTTACTTTCTTGTATTTATTATCTCGCAAAGCTATCTCTCATACCCGTATTATTATCTAGTATTATTTCTAATAAAGTAAACGTTTAGTGTGCGTAGAGTTGTATCAGTGGTTGATAGAACTTGAGAGAATACTTATCCTACCTTTAGCTCCTCGTTGGGTTCGACACTCTTACTTATCGAAAAGGCTACACGCGATCCCCTATACTTGTGGGTTATCAAGACCTTTTCTGGCGCCGTTGCCGGGGAGCCATAGCGTAGGTTAATATTCTTGTGTGCACTTGTTTGCTTTATCTCTAAGTAGTTTTTATTTTCAGTTTAAGTTGTTCTTTATCTTACTATGGATAGGGAATGCGAATTACAAAAAAAATTAGTTGTAGTTGTTATCTAAAAACGTTTTCAAAAAGAAAAGTGATTGGAAAGATGAGTAATGGTTAAATGGGGGTCGACCTTGAACACTTGTGTTCATGCCTATGAAACCAAAACAAATCTTTCCATGGAAGCTTTTCATCAAAAACATGTAAATATTGTGTATATACCTCTGTACATAAAAATAAAATGCTAATTATAGTCTTAGTTAATTGAAAGTTGATAGTTTTGCTTTGCTGTCCAGAAACAGATTTTCTGTGCTCCACCGTATAAAATGTTTAAAATCACCAGAACGTGATCTTGATCTGAAATTTTTGAGTGCAAAGTAAGCTTATTACCTTTCTTTCATTAGTTATAACTTTTCTGTTTTGAATTTGTAAATATGTCTAAAAATTCGATCTTCACTGACTTTTAAGTTTAGACAGATTTCTGTGCTTCTCTGTAAATAAAATCGTGATAAATCTCAGAATATTATTTTGACCTGAAATTTTTGTGCATCAACTGAGATCATAATCTGTCTTTCATTAGTTTTAAGTTTTTTCATTTGAGCTACGTAACTATCTCGTTGAGTGTCATCTTTACAGACTGTTCAGTTTTGGCAGATTTCTATTCTGTTTATTTAAATATTGTACTTAGGGTTCAAAAGTTTCTTAGTTTTTCGACGGACAACGGAAATAATAAGAAACCTCGGTATTACAGTGGCTAATGTTTAATAAATATTATGAAATTTGACAATACTTGAACATGAGTGGATTTTATTTAATGAGTACTAACCCTACTAATGAGTTTTGTGAAGTTTTATGTGGATGTAGCTATAAATTCTAATCAATATGGTGATATGAGATGAACAAGAAGACGCAAGAGCTCAAGCTTGGGGATGTGTAGGTGCATCCCAAGAACATATTCAAGAAGATACAATCATCTAAGCTTGGGGATGCCCGAGTCATCCCCCTATTCATCAACTAACATGAGGTTGTCTCGTTCATACTCTATATTACCCGTCCACATGATATGTATTGTCTTAACTTGTATTATAATTTTTTTTATATGTCTTGGTTTTACCTTTTTAGTTTTATTAGGCTCTTTATTTGGTTTTTATTGCTTCTTTACTTTCACTTATAAATTCAAAACAACAAAATATTTTCTTTTGTTTTGCTTCTTTGTTTGGTTCTTTATTTTGTTTTTACTTTTGATTTTTATTTAGAGTTTTCCTTGCTGTAGCTAGCATGTTTAGGTCTTGCTTAGCCTCTGTCTTTAGTTTATCAAAATAAAGTACCAAGTTTTACCCATTTAGCTTAGTTGATACATATGTAAAAAGTGATTTTCTGTTTTCAGCATCTACTGCTCATTGCGCGATTTTACATATTTTACTGGAAACTCTAAAAATCACGTAAATTTACTGATGTTGTATCACCGAATCCTCTGCATGCGCAAAAATTGGCTAAAATTTCGGACATGTTTAAGAGCACCTAAAAATTACGTTTGCCAGCTGCTGTTTTTCTGGACAGATTCTGACTTTTGTTGCAAGAGTGGCCTCTTTGCGTTTTCATTTGATTCTTAATGGTTCTTACCTTTCATTTAGAAGTTGGCCATTTAAGCAACCTTTCTGTAACTTAGAAACAAAATTTGATTTGGTTTAATAGCAGCACCTTGGAAATATTATGTATTGCAATAAGTGCCTAGCTAAAAGGCGTTAAAGAAAAGCGCTTATGGGAGGCAACCCATTATTTTTATTTCTGCAATTTTTCTTTTTTTGAGTCAAGGAGGTGTTTACTTCTGTAGCAACTCCTTTGTATCTTTACTTTTTCGCATTGTTGTGCCAAGAGTAGTCTCTAATGATAAGATGATGCTAAATTTTGATTGCTGCGCAGGAACAGATTTTGCTGTTCACGTATTAATTTCTAAAATCACCAGAAAGTGAATTAAATCTGAAAATTTTGTGCGTAATCCTTATATATGTATGCATCTTTTGTTAGTTCAAAGTTTTTCGATCTGAGCAACGTAAGTGCCTCAAAAAATTCGTCTTTGCGGACTGTTCTGTTTTAGACAGATTATGTCTTTTATTTTGCATTTCTCTTTTACTAGTGTTGAGTGGAATTTTTTTTGGGTGGAAGAGCTTCACATAACATCAGTGGCAGTAGCTAATGTTTAAAGTAACGGTCATATTGCGTCCTTACAGAACATGTGAGTTTTTGATTGTGCACTAACCCTCTAATGAGATTTACTTTGAGTTTGGTGTGGCGGAAGTTTTCAAGGGTCAAGAGGAAGAGTGATATAATAGGATTAAGAGTGAAGAGCTTAAGCTTGGGGATGCTCCCATGGATCTCCCCAGCATATTTCAAGAAGACTCAAGCGTCTAAGCTTGGGGATGCTTCATCGTCAAAATTATCAGGTCATCTCTAGTGAAACTATATTTTTATTCTTTCACATCATATGTGCTGTTCTTGGAGCGTCTGTATCTTATTATTTATTTATCTTAGCATCAAACACCGGTTACATTAATAAGTTGATCGTCACATATTTTATTTATCCTCTGTTCTCAACGTTTACTTGGTTAATGGATTATTTGTTGAAACTTAAAAATGATGTGTGAATGATATTGTTTAGTAGTTTATGTTTTCTTATGGTTGGCCTCAACTAGCTAATAGTGCATATATGTTATTTTGATATTAACATGCATTGTCCTGTTCATAAGATGGTATGGAATTGTGGTATCCTCCTCTGAATGATTTACTTGAATCGACTTGGCACATGCTCACACATGTTATGACTGAAAAATAAAAGTCAATTAAGCCTTGATGATCTATTTTGCCTCAGAGTTTTAGTATCATTTTTATGCCTCCGTTAATTTTATTCTGTCGCAAGTATGATTATGACGGTTATTGCTCTCTTGATTGTCGCTTCCCAGTCTATTGCTAGCCTTCACTTGTACTGAGCGGGAATGCTGCTCGTGCATCCAAATCCTTAAAACCAAGTTATCCCAAAGAGTCCACCATAAATTCCTATGCATGGTATTTCAAACCATTCCAAGTAAATTTTCATGTGCTACCTTTAAAACTTCAAATTACTCCTTTTTGTGTCAATGTTTACCAGCTCATGAGAAGTAGTGGGTTATTCTTTATTCAACTTGTCAAACAGACTTTACCACCAGACTAGCGGCATATACATCCGCTTATCTATTAATTTTGCAAAAAGAGCTGGCAACGGGGTGCCCAGTCCCAATTAATTACAACTTTAACCGCTTAATTCTCTTCACATTTTGTCAACTGATTACTCAGTGAAACATCTGCATGTGTAAACAAAAGAGAAAGAGGGATGATCTGCCTTGCTGGTAGAAATAACGTCCTTCATGGGAGCCGCTCTTAAAAGTCTTTGATAGGGAGAATACTGTTTTCATCCGCTGCCATTCGTTGACAATTAACAAACACCTCTCAAAACATTTTTACTTCTGTTTTTAAAAAAAGCTCTAGCACATGTTAATCCCTGCTTCCCTCTGCGAAGGGCCAATCTTTTATTTTAATGTTGAGTCATCATCCTTTCTTTGAGCACTTCTCGAGAGCATAACTGTCATTCTTAGTGTAATGTGCTTGTCCCAGAATGCGGTTATCTGCGGTATAACTATGATGCTTTTACCTTTGATATCTTTACATCTAGTCTTCACTTGAACTTCAGTGGTGCCTTGGCATTTATGTTTTGCTCCACAATTAAGGGCAAGCGAGATACCACTCTATCATGCTTTATTATGATCATTACAATCTTGTTGATGTTTATAAATTTCATGTTATGAGCTCTTAGTTCGTTGGTACTTTTCATTAGGTAATATGATTGCTAAGTTTTATTATCCATACATCATGCAATTGTTAAAGACCTGATCATAGCATTTACAATCAAAAATTATTTTGTTATCATTTACCTACTCGAGCACGAGCAGGAATTAAGCTTGGGGATGTTGATACGTCCAAAACGTATCTATAATTTTTGATTGTTTCATGCCATTTTTATGCTTTTAGCACTTGTTTTTATATTAAGTTTATTATTTATTTGGACTAACCTACTAATGGTTGCAAAAGTTGCAAAAGTGCACAATGTTCTTGTTTTACTCTTTGATGTGTAGGAATTATCAAGAATACAAGAGGAAACATTGTTGGAGTCGAATTTGGACTTTCCTGAAATCTGTCTGAAAACTATTTTCGAAGATGGACCCGTTTCGTCCCGAAGATAACGTCATATTGAAAAAGTCTAGTCGCGAAAGTTGCAGCGAATTTTCTTCTAATAAATATGGACCTAAACTTTGGCCCAATCGGAGTCCGGACGCTCCAGATATCACCGTCCACTGCAACTCTAGATGGAAATCCGAGAGTCCATATAAAGGAGGAAACCCTAGATCGTGGGGACACCCCATACCCACGAATTTGAAGCCACCAAAGTCATGTTTTTGCCTCCCCCATGGATCCCATCTCATGGGGGAGAGCTCCCAAGAAGCCATGAAGGAAGGGGGGCTAAGGGGCGGCGCATCCCCTCCATGTCGGCGGTGCGGGAGTTCCCCGCGCCACCGCCGGTGCCGGCGCCGCCCTGCGCTCCTCGCTGCCCTCTCCGCCGTCTTCACCGCCATCTCCACCGCCAATTCCTCCTTGTATACAGTGGTTTATCCTCCCACAAACCTCTGTACCGTTTTATGCAAACATGGTATTTGATGCTATAATATTTATCCTATGATCTACGTAATGTTTCCGTAGTTTATTTGTTCTTAGATTGAATGGTTGAATGTATGAGGTTCATTAGAGTTGTATATTGATATGGTGTTGTCCTGTCCATCATACTTGTGCGTGCATGGATCAACATCTTAGGGTTAGTAGTATGTGCAAACGAAGCGGGGGAAGTTCTGCCGGAGTGACAGAAACCTAAGGACGCAAACCGGTTAGCCTCTCCCACATAGAAAACTGCATCGAAGACAATGAACTAAGTATCTTCGCTATTTAATCTTGGACAAAGCCATCACAATTAACACCAATTTTCCACACTCATGGTACTGTTATTTTAAGGTTACTTAGTGTATTTTATTGCTGCAGCACTAACATTTAATTTCTTATATTTATTATCTCGCAAAGCTATCTCTCATACCCATATTATTACTCTAGTATTATTTACTTGATAAAGTAAACGTTTAGTGTGCATAGAGTTGTATCAGTGGTTGATAGAAATTGAGAGAATACTTATCCTACTTTTACCTCCTCGTTGGGTTCGACACTCTTACTTATCGAAAAGGCTACACGCGATCCCCTATACTTGTGGGTTATCACCCGTGAACTTCAGTATAGGAGTATTATCCTTCGGAAGAACACATGTTGTAGTCTGTTTCTGTTGCATATGTAAACCAAAGAAGCAGGAGTGTGCCCGGAGGCGGCGATTTGGGTAGTGGGTCTAGATGCACCCATTAGGTAATTTATTTTTGGTTTTTTTTTCAGAATGTCAAAAAATTCTAGAAAAAAATCCGGATGTACATTACAGCATGATGTGTTAGCACAAAAATTGGCAAGGTGAAAAAACTTTTTTAGCAACCTGTACAAAAAAGACAAAATTCTGACATGTATATATATATTTCGGTATGTCCGAATTTGTCTTTTTTGCACAGGTTGCAAAAAAAGCTTTTTCTTCAAGTAACTTTTTGTGCTGACTTGAAATGTGTTGGACTACATGCAAAAAAATTATTTTGAATTTTTTGACATTTGGAAAATTGTTTTTTTGGTAGTGGGTGCATCTGCACCCACTACCCGTTGTGAATATCCAGAGTGTGCCCCCAAGGATAAAAAGCTCCTAAGACTGCTCACAATGGAGTAACATAGAGCAATAACATGCTGATGTTACTAGCCTATGTTACTATCTCCACAGTGGTGAGTAACATATGTGTGGTGTCTTTTTTTTTTAGAACAAAGGCTCAAAGAGCCCAGGTTTAAATTAATAAAGCCACATCCGGCACCAAGTACAATGCATTACAAGTGTGGTGTCTTATTTATTAGCCTATAAACTTATTTTGTCTTAATATGTGTGATGTTAGAGTAACTAGCTACTTCCTCCGTCCCGGTTTATAAGTACTCTACATATTCCTAGGTAGTGAATTTAACTAATATAATATAAATTTTATAATATAAAAATTATACCATTAGAAAATATAAAGTCTGAATTTTCCAATAATATATTTTTTGTAATATTATGTTGCTCAAATTTCGACCTAGTGATACGTAGAGAACTTATAAACCGGGACGGAGGGAGTAAGTTACCACAAACATCTCTCTCCTCATTAACTACATGTCACATAAGCAAAGTTGTCTTGAAATGTGTGATGTTATCACTTAAGTTACTCCTATTGTGACCAGTCT
Source organism: Poa pratensis (assembly GCA_947311845.1). NCBI lineage: Eukaryota > Viridiplantae > Streptophyta > Magnoliopsida > Poales > Poaceae > Poa > Poa pratensis. The sequence continues at coordinate 16,809,647 of CAMZMU010000027.1, read as the reverse complement.
AATCTGTAGATTTAGTGTGTCATTATTATCTTCCAGTTTATCATGAATGCTATGTCGGCACAAAGCTCCACGGGAAAGAAGAGGGTCAGTGTGAGACAGACCGATGCAGCCAGCAGGCATTTTGTTTATTAGAATTTGTTCAAGATATAGGTGATTTATCCTGGTATGTCACCCACTTCTTTTCACGTGCTGACATCTTAAGCATACTTGGGATTAGATCATCCGTCCTTCCGAATAGAATACATCAAACATGGAAAGAGACATTCACCACAATCCTTTCAAATGGCAATTTTTTTTTACTAAAGCACTGAATAGTTACCAATGCACTCATCAAGTACTCACATCATGTAATATTTTTATTGACTTTGAAAGGATATGCCCTTCTTTGCATCAAAGTTTCATAAAACTACATGTGAATTTTCTATAAATCGCTATAAAAGAAAATCCGCCGCAACGCGCAGGGTATCATTTTGTTTGAAATAAAGGGTGCATAATCCGGGAGTCAAAACACCACTTTTCTTTATTATCGTTTACCTACTCGAGAACGAGTAGGAACTAAGATTCCTCTTTGCAAAGATTGATGGGCACAAGTTCGCTTTTGTCGTAATTAATCCTCATCCCAGAGTCTTGTTCAAAAACAGTGAGGATCCCTTTCGAATTTCTAGCCCTTTCTAAATGTGTTGGGGTAAATACCGCCCCATTCAGCAATAGGTAAACAATGATCCAACCTTTCAAACACGGGAGGGAAGAAAAACGTTTGTTCGTCCAAATATAAGCCGGACCATTATATTCAATATTCAAGATAGAAGAAACAACACCGTTTAACATTAAGAATTGAAAGTACGCATACGATGCCTATTCACATGAGCAGAAGTGGAATCTACATCGTACATGATATTGTTAAATTTTGAAGAGAGTTCATTGTGTTAAAATTTCGTCTCAAGGTCAAATTTGTTGATCGTGCCCTGCCATTGGCTGGACACACGTGGATGTCTACGAGTAGAACTCGTGTACCAGTTTTGCTGAACGTACCAGTTTCGTGCATGCGTGTGGAAGATTCGCGTAGGATGCCTACGACACGTGCCTGCGCCTACGGGTCGTCACCAGCTGTGCTTGCTCGTGACTCGTGCGCAATCGCGCCGTCGCGTCGCGATCTGTGGGCGTGACTCATACGCCATCGACGCCGCGTGATTTTTTTTAATAAGGACATTAGAGCCAAAAATATTCACTATATATTCTGTGGCTAAATATGATCTAATTTATGAGACAGATTTATTTTTTGAAATTTTTCATATATATTAAAACAATAAAGAGTACGATTAAATCGATTACAAAAACAATACTAAAAAAGACGAGCAAATCTATGAGATTTTCAAGCCTTTTCTTTTTCCATGGCACAATTTTATACTTTTCTAAAGGCAGCCGTAGAACAACGCCGAAAACACCAAATCACAGACCTATAAATACCAACGAAGATTCTCCCCTTTTAATTTTGAACCGCAATGCCAAGACAGAAATTTTTGCGATCGTTAGAAAAAGGAGATTGGTCAGCGCGTGGATAATAAATTCATATTACACACAGAATACACCAAAATAACATTCCTAATGATCTTTATCCAAACGTAAAACACTAATCAAGTTTCTGTATAATAAAGAAACATATAAAACATCTCTAAGCAGAATCGTGAATCCATCAGCTAACTCCAGGGAGATGTCGCCGACAGCTTCAACGTCTGCTTGGACTCCGTTTGCAATTTCAATGCATCTTTCGCTTCTTTGCGTAGTCCACGTCGAATGGAATCCCTCTCTTTATCATTATGGACTTTATCCAAACAGGGCAATCTTTCTTGTAATGCCCAGTCTTCTTACAGTGGAGACACGTACTTTGTCCATTGGAAGAGATTTCTGCTGATGCTGATAATGCGTGAGAGCTTTTCCATGTGACTTTGAAGGGGAATCATTGCTACTTTGATTGTAGTTATTTTTCTTATTATCCTTCACATAGTTCAGAGAACCACCATGTGAGGCTTTAAGTCTTTCCTCTTCTTGCACACACATGGCTATTGTCTTTTCAATGTCCCATTTTCCAGGCGACATGTTGTAGTTGACAACAAAAGTGTCAAACTCCTTTGGCAGTGAAGCCATAACCAGCTGAATAAGGAGCGCAGGATTGAGCTCCAAATCAGTGTCCATGGGCTTCACCTTAGCTGTCATGTTGCTCATCCTGAGGATGTGCTCTCTTCACCTTGACGTCGAAGACAGAAATTGATCTAATGAACCGTATCATTTTGACTGTTTGTTGTTCCATATTGATCTCCTCAGAGCCGGCCGCATGATGCAATTGATGGGAACTCTAGAATCGATGACATGAATCAAACCGTTTAGACTAATAACAGTGGAGAGTATATAGATTGCTAATACATATGATACTTGTGTACGATACGACCTATGCCTCTATATATAAAAGTACGCATGGTTCGCTTCCTCTCCTGCAATCCACGTCACCCGCGAAACGACGGCCGTTCGATTGCGCTTTAAGATTCGTGTATAATGTAGCTAGCCAATTTCTTCCAATGAGAAACGGACACGTCTCCCCGCACGGTTTTTGGCGCATCCAGTTTACGAAAAAGAACCCGGAACTTTTGGAAACTAACCCGCGGTCCATATTTAACGAAGCGAAGGACCTGATTGTGATACCGTAAAAAGTAGAGGATTTTCCTGTAAAATGACCCGCACAATCCCCTCTCCCTTCTCTCTCTCCCGTGCGAGCCGGTGGTCGCCGCCCCGCCGCTCTGCGCCTCTCCTGACAGATCGAAGCACACGGGCATCTTCGCCGTCGTCGCCTCCCCAACCTTGCCGCAGATCAACTGCAGGGACGCCGCCTGCGTCGCGGAATCGTCGCCGACGTGTCGCGGCGTGAGCTTCATCCGCCGCCGTGTTCGCAGGCCGCCGGCGGCGCTCCGGCGACCTAAAGCCAGCGGCGCCGCCACCTACAACTACCCCGCGTCGTCGCGCGCCCGATGCATCCACTCACGCATCCCGGATCGGCGTCGCACGCCGCCGGCGCGGTGGCCGCCGCCGCGGCAGCTCTGCCCACCGGTGACGTCGCCACATCGTGGGCTGGGCTAGGGAGATGGGCTCCTTGCTGGACTGGCCTGCACAGCGTGGCCCATCCTTTTTTTTTTCTACTTCCTGTTTCCTTTTTATATTTTTGAAAACTTTTGTAATTTTCAACCACAAATTCAAAGCAGTTCAAAATAATCTGTACAAATTTATGACAAATCAAAATCTACATTCCAAATACTTTGGGTCCCTTCCAAAAAAATATTAAAGAATTGCAAATAATACACAAGTCCTCATTAATACATTAAAAAATCACCATAATTAAAAACTTCCAGATAATTAATTACAATAATGCGGAAACTCAAACAAAATGCACAGAAAGAAAAATATTCTTTTTCCTAAGTTTGCAAGCATAATTCAAAAATTCACACCGCTAAAATCTTCAATTTTATGAATTACAATAATGCAAACCACTCATAAAAAAAAGACACACAAAATATATTTCCTCAAAAAAAAAACCCCTCCAAAATATTAAATTTCTTTCTAAGTTCTAACATAAACTTCAAAATTCCACAGTAACTAAAACCTACTAATTTACTAACTAAAATATTGCAAACCATACATACAAAATGCACAAAAAAACAAACAAATAATTCTTTCTCCAAAAAAAAAATTCACAAATTTCAATTACAGATTCCAAACAAGATTGGTTGGATTTTCTAACAACAGATATTCCACCCCCCCCCCCACATAAAATATTGTTGCAGGAATTTTTTTTAAAAAAAATTAACAAAACTAATACAACTTCCTATATAAATTATGGAGCTTATGACTTTTTTATACAAATTATGGAGCTTACGGAAAAACATTTCAAACTGCTGAATATTCGTGAATACTCAGCACAACAAATTCTAATTTAATACAGATATATTCTATCAGCTTTCCCCGAATATATTATTCAAGACATTCACAAATATATTTTACGTTAAACATGTAAAATAAAATTTCCATTCAAAACTTAATCAGAACATCTATTCTCACAATGACATGACAGTAATTTATAACAACGAATTCATCTGTCTAAAAAAACAAATATGTGGAGTGTTATTTAGGCAAAAGAAAAAGATAAAAGAAATGTGAAATGTGAACGTGAACTACAACAATAACTTCAATTCTATCCGTTAGAAAAAATATAGCAGATATATCAACATGAACGCAAAAATAAACATCGACTATTTATAGCGTATGATCAACTTCCAAATTTCAATATTCTAAAATTTCATATGCATTTCAAATCTGAGCATTTAATAGACATTAAAAAATAATCAAATATGACAAACATGTCAACATGACCACACAAAAAAAATCGCTATTTATATCATACGATCAAATCCCATATAAATTTAAATCAATTCCAAACTACTCAGTTCCTAAAATCTACTTGAACATTTCAACTCAAAATTCGCATTTACATATTTCAAAATTTGAGATACTTTCCAAATCTGATCAATTTGTACACACTTAAAGAATACAAATATGAATACATTCCAATACAGACCATTTTTGAAATCTCAACATTCCTCTGAGCGCAAACTTTTACAAATTCAAATAATATTCATATTCCAACAATTTTTTTACAAACATATTTGAAATCTCAACATTATTTAATTTAATTTACAGATTTACAACAGACAACAAACATATAATTTCAATTCAAATCAATTACTAATTATATATGTACATAAACAACAAAATATAAGAAATATACTAACATGCTAAAGAAGCAAAATTATTAACTATTTTCCACAAAAAAACAAATAAGTTCCAACAACTCAAATGTTAACTATATAGAAAGTCCATTCCTATTTGAGCATTCGTACTCACATTACAAATTTGAATATTCCAAAATGTCATATAACTATCAAACCTGCTCATTTGGTAAACAATAAAAGAATTAAAATTTGAATAAATTCCAAATTACTCATTTTCTATAATCTATTTGAACATTTCAACTCAAAATTCACATTTAAAAATTTCGGAATTTGAAGTACCTTCCAAATCTAATAATTTTATACACATCAAAAGAATACAAATTCAAATACATTTCAATACGAATCATACTCGAAATCCAACCATTCCTCTAAGCACAAACTTTTCCAAATTCAAATAATATTCATATTCCAAATATTATTTTACAGACATACTTAAAATTCATCAAACACACGCACGACATTGCCGCCCTAAAAAAATATATCAAAACTTTAAAGATTTATACGTTCCAAACTACAACTCAAAATAACAATAAAAAAGTACTTTCAAACCTACAATTCAGAATAAGATATTCCAGCAAAATATTTAACAATTTTAATTTTCTAAACACTTAACAATACTGTACAATATGTAAAAGTACTCAAAACAAATAAAATAAGAAATAATACTAACTATTTCAAACTATTTCCCTCACAAAAAAACTAACACAATTGCAATAAATATCCAAATAAATGCAAAATATTTTAACATTCCAAATTGCTATAAAATTAAAAACACTCTAAAATATACCTCACACATTTCATTAACGTTAAGTACGTAATCGAAACAAATTCTTAAGGTATATTTAAAATATATCCAAACATCCCGATTTTCTAAATATCCGAAAATACAAATTGCATCCTCTACAATTAAATATATCATAATTCTCACAGAAATAAATTACACGCAACACATTTCACTCACATATTGTCTCACATATTACATTCTCTCTAATTCTGAAGTAAAAAAATATTTATGTCATTTTGCCTCCCTAAATTAAAGAATATTTGCAAAAAAAATACCAAATGAAATTCCTCTAATTATAAATTGACTTCAATAAACGATCACGTGCTTTACATCCTCCAATTATAAAATTCAAACAAATATTACAACAAAATACAAACATATATAACCATTTCAACTATTTTAGAATATTTCCACAAAAAAAATTCAAAATTGAATTACAACTATTTTCAAATTTAAGCAAACTCAAAGATCCAACCGTTTTCACAACGAAGTCATTTTAAATTCCAATTATTTCCAACCTTAAACAACTTTATAACACCACCCTTTTCAAATTCAAATTCAAAAACACACGCGCGGCATTGCCGCGCTCAGATACCTAGTATAATATATAATGCATGGTGTCATAGTCACATTTTATTTATTGGTTTGTAGAATCTCAATGCAATTATGTATACAAGATTTATTTGCTATTAAAATATTCTATTTTACGTGCTAAGATACCGTAATATAGGTACATACCCCTCTCATCTGTTTCCTCATTAATTGTTGTATCACGTCAGATTTTTGCTAACATGGCATGTATGGATAGTCCCAATATGACTAGTCTTATGATATCATGTGAAAAGTATTGATTAATAAAATATTGATATTGTATTGATCGGCTCCACGCGGGATTAAGTATGGGGTGCAATTTTTGAAGTAAAAAACATTTGAAAAAGCTAAAAAAGAACAAGCGATTGAACATGAATTGATCCCGAATCTGAAACAGGGACCCATTTGTCAAGGCCTCATGAGTTGGATTGGTCCCACTTGTCAGCCGAGTAAAATAATAAAAATATCCCAATATATATTTAAAACAAGATCGAACCAAATCGGCAAATTGTTTCCTGGATGCGGACGACAGCATTGGGATTAGGCTGGCGGCCCGGGGCAGCGTCAGGACGCGCACCCGTGGAAGAGGGTGTTGCTCCACTTACTCCTCTGCTTCATCATTGGCTTCTTCACCACCTTCGCGCCCTCCTGGAGGTCTTAAGGCGGCACCGGCGACCCGGCACCCTCGCATAGCGCGGGCGACCAACTCGCCGTCTCCCGGGCGACCAGCGCCTCAACCCATGACGCCGTCGTTGCCGGCCGATGGTGGGCACTGAAAGGACAAGGATGTCGCCTAGAGGGGGGTGAATATGCGATTAAAACTTTTCCGGATTAGGCTTGATAATTGCGGAATAAAACTAGGTGTTTAAATTAACAAGCCAACAAGCTAAATAAACTAGGCTCACCTATGTGCACCAACAACTTATGCTAAGCAAGACAAGTAACAAGGTGATAGCAATATAGAATACTTCAAGTACGAAGGCTATCACAATGTAAAGTGCATAAGTAAAGAGCTCGGGTATAGAAATAACCGAGGCAGGCGGAGACGAGGATGTATTCCCGAGTTCCGCTTTTTTAGGGGACTACGTCTCGTTGGAGAGGTGTGAACCAACACAATGGTTCAACAACCACAAAGGTTTCACCTTCTTCTCCGATGAACCGCACCACAAAGGTTTGGTTCACCTTCCACTATCGGAATCCTTCGAGGCGGAAATCCGGAGCCTTTCAACAACGATCTGGGGCACAACCCACAACGGGATTGGGGGCTCCCAAGCAGCTACAAGTGACCACACAAGGGTCTCAACCACCACACGGGCGTCTAGGGTCCAAAGATGGAAGAGTAACAAGTTCATAAGGTTTCAACTTCCACGAATCCTCGTGGAGAGCACAAACCGATGCAACGAAGCAATGGCAAGAGCACAAGGATCAAATTCTTCACTCTCGAATCCCACCACAAGCAACTAATGCTTATGGGGGGGGATAAGAGAGGAAGAACAAAGAACAACACAACAAATGGAATTTCAAGATCAAGATCTACTAGGTTCCCCTCACTTAGAGGAGGAATGGATTGGTGGGATTGTAGATCTAGATCTCCTCTCTAAAATCCCTCAAAGATATGCAAGAATCATGGGAGAAATTGGGAGAGGGGCAAGCTTTCCAAGGTCAACAAAGGAGGAGAGAGAAGAGGTAAAAACGTGCTTGGAAGAACTACCCCTTTGGGGAAGAAGGGGGCCTTAAAAAGAACCCTCAGAAAAATGAGCCGTTGGAGACAGATTCGCGAACGGGCGGTACTACCGCTGGAATGGGCGGTACTACCACTAAAAATGGCGGTACTACCGCCAGCGCCCTCCGCTCAGCCGGAGGGTCAACGCTCAGCCGCAGCCTCATCCCGCGCCAGTGGTACTACCGCTCGTAGTACCGCGGTCGGTACCGCACAAAGCCTCCGAGGCATGTCTGGAGCGGTAGTGCAGGCGGCACTACCACCGCTTCGGGCTGCGCAGGAATCCCAGGGCGGTTGTACCTGGCAGTGCCGCTGCCAGTACCAAACATTTCATCCGAAGACGTATTTCGGTGGTACTGGGGGCGGTACTGCCGCTGAGGCTTCCCAGCCCAGGGCTAGCGGTACTACCGCCCGTTCCGGCGGTACTACCACTGGCAGGATTTCAGCCTGAAACCTGAACTGCGATAACTTTTGCAAGGAAGCTCCAAACGAGATGAAAGCAACGAGGTTAGAAAGGTAACGACAAGAGCTGCAAGAGATCCATCTACCTGGCGGCGGGCCGCCATGGACGACGGCGAAACGGCACCACCGGCAGCCAAGAAGAGGAAGAGTACGCACATACCTCATGAGCTCGTCGTGATGATCCTGTCCCATCTGCCGGTGTTGTCGCTGCTTCGATTCAGCAGGGTCTGTAAAGCTTGGCGGTCCACCATCAGCGACGCGTCCTTCCGCCGCACACACCTCCACCACCAGAAGCCATGCCTGCTCGTCTCCCCACACACGATAAGGTACATGTTAGATTGGTCGCACAAGCACCTGCTCGTCTCCCCACACACGATAAGGTACATGTTAGATTGGTCGCACAAGCACACGGACAAGATCAGCCTGTACAGGTTGGAGGACACACTACTGCAGAATAGCCTACTAGTGACGGGCCGAAAAGACGCACTAGTGACGGGCAAAGCGCCCGAGTGACAGTGATCTGTTAGGGCCCGTCACTAGTCACTTTCCATGGCAGATTCCTGCGGTCATAGTAGTGACGGATTCAGTAGTTTGCTCGTCACTAGTACACATTTTAGAAACAAAATAAATTACATTTGTACATAGGTAACACAATATATGATCAGACACTCATAGATAAACAAAATAGAAACATACGTAGTAGAAAGTGGAATTAACATCTGTAGCAGATTTGAGAACAAACAACACCCTCAAATATAAATGTCCAACTCTTGTGACAAAGCTTCCAGCATGAATCTCCTAGGACTCATCAGCTCTAGCTGCTACCTAGAAAAAATGCATCCAAACTAACGCCTAACATGGCGCAGCCGCCGACTTAGGCAGCAAACCAGCAGACGTTTAGGAGGCAGCCAGACATCAGTTCAGCTTGCATCACAGCACCACACAACTTGAGCTTTTCAACATTCAGCTGCATGGGGCGGAAAATAGAACACTTATTCAGCAATATGAACGTAATTAGATATGTGCAAGTAACTTGTTCAGTCCGCAAATACTTCAATACTGAGAGAGTAGTAAATTTGGGTGACACAAACACTCACAAGAAGAGATTGGTGCTGGTACTTAAACTTGATATCAGGCCTGGACTTCAGTTACCATACAAGACCTGAACTGCAGTGTTGCATAGAAGGAACAGCTACACAGACTACTGCCCACCTTTTGCCAAACACTGAGCACAAGTTGCAGCAAATCTAAAGTCTCTACTCTTTTCAGGTTAGAAAACTGTAAGCAAAACGCTCTCTATTATACTAGATTAGAAGTTGCAGGAATAAGAACGCTCTTCTAAAAAATTAACTGAAACTCTTTACCTCAGTGAACATGGCCTAAAGACCACCCATGTTTTCTTCACTCTAAAACTGAATCAGTAAATGTCTCTACAAGAAATTTAGCACCTCGTATTAGTACAGATTAATTGAGCCCAACAAAAGGTTTTTATCTAAGAGATAAACAAGATTACGTGCAGCTTATTCCTAAAAGACAAAACTGGACTAGTGCTAAAACAGAGAATTCAGTGTATATAATTATAAGGAATATGACACTAAATGGAACTTTTATAACTAAGAAATTGATTTAGATATATACTAGGTATGTCTGTGTTTTATCTAAGGGTTAACTGAAGAATGAGAATATTCATAAGCTAATAAGTTTGTGTACTTACAAGAATAGCAACATCATCACCTTACCAAGAATGCCAAAGTGCTGGAAGCAAACAAAACATACAGCCACGAACACAAACAACATCAGCAAACACATTTTTCCTGGAGTAAAATATAACTTCAGAGTGTGTAAACTAAAGAGAAAATCGAGAACTATAAAATGAAATGAATACAAAATTAGGACAGTGTGGTCATTGCAGCATGCATGCGGGGCATATTCATTTAGTATTATTAGATGGACTACCAGCAGTACTTTTTCGGCACGTGAAGATAAACATTTCATATGAAACTCAACTTAGTCTGAGAAAATCATCCGTTACAAATGCCTAAATGAGAAACATGCTGGCCATACTTTCTTTGGAGCCAAACCTACTAGTACATATACTGATTAAACAATTGTCATCAGTCAGCAACACGTATTGGTAGCACTGAATCAGTTGAAACAATTTAACAATCAAATGTAGAAGGCCAAAACGAGGAGGAAGAAGAGCAGTAGTACCCAGGAAGGAGCCGGAGTGGGTTGCCAGTCCTCGTGGAAGGCCTCTGGCGGCAGCACGACCTGGACCTGCGCCATCTTCCGCTCCACCCTCCGTGCAGTGCGCAGGCCCTCCCCTTGTGGTTCAGCGCCTGCTATTGTCGATCCCACCTGAACTCTGAGCAGGTAAAGCCGCCCTGCCGTGCGCGGGAGACTAGCGGCCGGGCCTGCTCGGCTTCTTCACGGGTGTACGTCGGTGCCGCGGAGAGGCAGGTTGTGGAAGGAGGAGCATACCTCGTCGCTGGATGTTGCAGAGGCATTGAACCTATTCTCGGCCGAAGACGTGCGCCGCTCTCCTCGTGCACAGCCTCCTCAGCGGCTGGTCGCCGTCCAGCGGCGCTGTTCTTATCCAGTAGCAACGATGGCCGAGGAGATCTGGCTACGAAGGTTGAGGGAGGCGGCGGGAGTCATCTCCAGCGCCGGCGGATGCCGGCGGCGGTTGGGGGCGGCGGCTGCGTGGCTATGGATGCGCGAGATGGAAGTTTTTTTTTTTTTTTTTTTTTTTTTTTTTTGACATGCGCGAGATGGAAGTTTTTTTTTTTTTTTTTTTTTTTTTTTTTTTTTTTTTTTTTTTGGAAGTTGATGGCGGCGTGGATATGGATGCGCGAGATAAGGTTAGGAAAAGATGGATATGTGCGGTTATTTTCTTCGAGACGTGCGCGTAGGCATTGCGCCCTGACCAGTTATCAGTGACGGGCTTGATAGATGCCTGTCACCAAATAGTTTATCCTTTGCTGCGGGTTCTCACGAGAAATACTAGCGACAGTCGCTCTATGAGCCTGTCAGTAGTATTTGGTACTAGTGACATGCTTATTTTCGCCCGTCACTAATACACATACTAGCGACAGACATAATTTTGCCCGTCACTAATAACTTGGCTGCTATAAGCCTTTCTGCAGTAGTGACAGCCAGCAGGGCACCGCGGCGCCCCTCCTGCACGCCACGGACATGTCCTCCGACGAAGCCATGCACAGGTTCGCGCACTGTGATGGACTGGTCCTGCTGCCCGGCGAGGCAAACGTGCGTGTGCTCAACCCAGCCACACGCCGCACACTGAAACTGCCGTGGAGCCAAGGTGCCTGTCCGCCACGCCCAGAGCACCGCACTTTCCTTCCCAAGCACCAGGCGTTCGGTCTCGGGCACGACCCCCGCTCCGACATGTACAAGGTGGCGCGTTTCTTCTATCGTTCTGTGCGCCGGTCCGTGGCAGGCGGCTACAACTACACTGGTAGGATGGAAGTGTTCACCATTGGAACCGACCGGCATTGGCGCGACACAGCGGAGTACCCGCCATACCCTCTCTTGACGGATCGACCGGCAGCCTTCTTCAAGGGGAATCTTGTCTGGACTATCGACGAGCATATCCTCGGGCATGCCGCCCCGGGTTTCCTCTGGCTCAGCTTGGAAGACGAGGCGTTTGGGTTGATGCCGCCACCCCCTTTGCTACCCTAGACTGAAATACGCCATGTCTGTTTTAACCGAGCTGCGCGGAGAGCTCTGCTTGGCTCGGGAAGGGGCCGACACCAATACGATCGAGATGTGGATGTGCTGCAACATCGAGAACCCACAATGGAACCAACGTTACACGATCAATGTTTTGATGTACAAGCCTCCTGACTTTTTTCCAGTTGCCATATTTGATGACGAGATTGTGTTCAAAGAAGGGTGTCGTAATGTTAGGCGCTACGATCTCAAAACCAAAGATTACAAGGAAGCGTTAACTATGGATAACTTGAGGTATCACAATCCTACAACAGGCAGGCTTGCATACAAAAGCAGGAGCTTCTCCTATTTCGATGTGATACCCTACGTTCAAAGCCTTGATTCCAGTCTAGGAGAAGTATGAAGTTTCGTACAAGATTTTGCTGCTACTCTTGATGGACTACTACTTCATTTAGTAAATTGTGTTGTTGAAGAACGCTACTAGTGAAATTATTTTTCGTCTATCTCTTTTGGTTCTGGTTATTTTCTGTAGTTGCATAATTTGCTTATGGTTTGTGGAAGTACAAGTAGCTTAGGTAGAATAGTTATTGCTTTCTCGGTTACCTAAAGGGGTACGAAAGATGACGTGGTAGAGTGATGTTCATGAAAAATCTAGATTAACAAAATGGAATACCATTTGTGGACCTAATGATCAGGGAGGTCTAGGAGTTGAGGTTTTAGATATTAAAAATAAATGCTTACTCACCAAGTGGTAGTTTGAACTTTTATGTGAGGATGAGGTTTGGAAAGAGCTACTTAAAAATAAATACATGCCCAATAAATCACTATCTCAAATAAAAGTGAAACCGACGGACTCTTCTCCGACCTTGATAAGAATGAGTTTATGTCAAGAGGGTGTTTTGAAATAGGTATTGGATATATTACAAGGTTCTGTGATGACACTTGGATAGAAATTTTGCCGCATTCTCATCAATATCCGTCTCTTTTAAACATTGTCCAACGAAAACAACTTTCAGTGGTAGATGTCATGGCAGCATTTCATCTGGATATAGCTTTAAGACGAAATCTAACAATAAATAAACGGTCAACATGGCTGCATATAGTTAAATAGTTAATGGATAGTGAACTTTCTATAACTCAGATACTTTTGTTTGGGGATTAACCACAATTTATACCTTCACAGTTAAATCTATGTATCTGGACTTATCGAATGAGCACACAAGATTACTTTGAAAGTATATATATGAAAAATAAATGTGCCACTAGACATTAAGATATTCATGTGAATTATTCATTGAAAATTACTTTAATGAAAGATAACTTGGCAAAAAGGAATTTACAGGGTAATAAGAAATGTTGTTTTTGTGATAAAGAGGAAACAATACAACATTTACACATTTCATGCCCTTTTGCAACTATGGTTTATTGTGGTTAATTGCAACTATAAATATATCACGCATACATATGGACATTATATGTGATCATGAAGTTGTTTCATGAAAAATTCATGTTCTATGTTTCGTGTAAAAAGAGAAAATTCGATTTAAACAAGACTTTTTGACGAGGCATTTTTTTCTTTTCCACACAGGACAAAAAATGTCGGGTTTTTCACAAAACTAGAAGTGTGCATATAGAATGTTGAAATGTATAGCAAGTTTTGTATCAATCTTTTGACAATCTTTTTAATAAAAAATCCATAACATAAAAAAATTCTCTTGGCAAAGTGAATTTCAGATCGCCACCTGGGCATTTCTTGGTTTTCATCTACACCTTTGAGACTAATGTTGTTTCTTTGTTACAACTGCGTCATTCCACACTTGGTAGCAGCATCTTCTACTTGCTATATATACACTCGTAATTATTTTTTCTAATTTGTGGTGAGCAATATCTACACCATGGAGAACATGGCTATCGCCCATAAGCTAAACACATGCCAGCACTAGCGTATTTTTGGAGACACATGGATGCTAGCTGGTCTTAGAGGACGGTTCTTGCTTGATATTCGTTCCATATAAAGTGAGGTTTTTATTTGAATAGAGATCAAGATAGATGTTTAATTTGGTGGTATTTTTTTGTAGATAATCACAGATGTTTAGCTTCGTATAAATTAGAAAATTCGTAATGTACTGGCATATGGTGATGTCTGTTTCGGCTTGGAGTACTTGGTGGGCCATGTACGTGTGGGCTATCCTCGAGCTGGAACAGCGCAAGCAGTGAGTCCTGGTCAGGGCTTGTAGTCCGACGCGAATACCGACTAGGGTCCACTTATACACCGGCCCAGCGATACCAACGCGATGTTGGAATTGATCTCAGGTAACAACCTGATGGAAAATAGGGGCGTTTGACCACAAACCTATTGACGTAGGAGCCTTGATCGGAGGCTCCTAAAAACCAGCGTTTTGGACTCGGTCCCCAGCCCCAGCACATGTATAAATATAAGGGAAGGCCTACGTACGACTGGTTAACAGAATATAGAACTGTGCCTATCCACCCAACTAGCCGATCCGAAAGTTGTGCTAAGGGGCTGGAAGACCGTCTCCACCGGCGGCCACCAGGAGAGGAATGCTGCCGGCGTCCATGGGCCTCTCCCTCACCAACGACGGACCTGCATCATCTACCACTACCTCAACTCCAACACCAAGTACTGCCTGCACCAAGCAGGCAACAACGTCTTCTTCACTTACTCGTAAGAACATCCCTAATCCCTACTGTTAAGAACCAATTGGGTGCTCTCATTGCAATCAGATAATTGTTCAAGCCCTTCTAATGAGGGATTAGTTTTAACATTGGTATCAGAGCACCTCTGATTGCATTAGAATCCTAAGTATGATAATTATGATTAGGGAAAGTTTTTATGCCTCGGCCAAATTCAATGTGCTTTCCTGATTATAAAGTTTATTATTCCGTTTTGCTACGGGTTAGTGCTAATCATGTCAAAGTTAATACTAAATTTTTTTTAGTTGATGTTTCAATTAGCACTTGTTTTGACTCGGTTAGCAATTAGGAGGGGAATTGCACAGCAATTTGATCACAAAAGAAAATCCCCAATTACCCGAGAGTCAAACCCTAGCAGGAAATTCCCCAAATGTTGACGAACCCAAATGCAAATCAAGCACAAAATTCCGAAGCTTCAGGGTTCGGAAGTTCTCACCCTTAGGTGCGGCGGCAGCAAATGGACAAGATGCGCACGGCCTCCGTGCCAAGCGCGCCGTCGTCGCCAACGCCGCCGCTCGCTCCCGACGGACGAGCGGATGGACGCACCACAAGGTGCGGGATGGGCACGGGTCGTCGGCTGCTGCGCCAGTCGTCGCTGTCGTCGCCTGAAATGGCCGCTGGCTCGCCAGCGCGCGCCTTCTCCTTGCCGCCGCCCCGCACGAACACGACGCGAAAGCCATGCTCGACGGACGAGCGCGACGGATTAGGTCTGTGCGCTCCTCCGGCGAGCACCGCCGCCGCGTCGGCATGAAGAAAGGGCAGGGCGACGAACCGCGCCACCGAGTATGGGTGAGCTTCGGCCGCCGGATATCGCCGCAGGGCAGCGTGGTCGCCATCGGCGCCGCTTCTCTCTCTCACGCAGAGCGAAGAACATGGGGAGGGAAAGAAAGAAATGGTCTAGGGTTTGGGATTTTGACCGCGACCCCGTTTTGTTGCACCGCGGAGCACGGGCAGCCGTTGGATTTCATCCAACGGTCGTGCTCGCTGCGGGAAGGTTATGGGCCTCGGGGTCTTTTCTCGGCCAAATCTGAGATGGGCTTCGGTCCAGGATTAAGTTTGCCCAGAATTTTATTAAGTTCTTGGACTGGGCTGCATTGGGATTTTCTGTCTGAATTTCCTCTGTTTTAAGTTTCTGTTTTTTTTTCAGTGCATTATTTAAGTTTCCTGGTTAAGTTTTTATGCACTGTTTTAAATACAGAAAATGAGTGCCTGAATATGGCTAGAAACACATTGTTATTCTAAATAAAAATGAACCAACGAGATTTTTTATTTGGAATATTCAATGTGTTTTAAGGATGAGTATCATTTTAAATATCAATGAATGTTGAGAATTATTAAGGTATAATTGATATTTAATATGTGATTGATGTTGGCCATTTGTATGATAAAGTATTCAGGCTTTTCTATATTCAAGTGCATTTATTGAGTTTAAAGTTTTGAAATAAAGTTGTTATGCACTGTTTACATCAGAAAATGCCTAGATTTTAAGAGGGATAAGTTATTAATGTTATGAGATGATGTTTATTTTGAGCACAATTATGAGTATCTCTCTAAAGTTTCTGGATTTTGTTCAGAGATTTTAATTTAGAATTAAGTTTATGTTGATGCCATGTTTATGGCGTTTATTAATGATGTGATCATCTCCAAAGGGCTGAGGCCACCTTAAAGAAAGTTTTAATGGTTGTGTGGATCGTTTTTCCGCGGCGACTATGCAGCCTAATAACGATGAGCCATAATGCTAAAGTATTATGTCAGATGCATTTAAGTCTTTTGACATGCACTGGCAGAAGGTGATGGAGGCTCAGCATGATGACCCTCTAAACAAGGACGTTTGGAGAATTTTATTGTGATATCATGGTCATAAGTTGTCATTTATTGACTATTAAAAGTTTATTAGTTATTGAGATCGTGATGTAACATCCAAATTTATTTGGAGAATGTTTGTAATGGATTTCCACTGAGGATGTCAATCCATTATTTATTCAGTGAGATGTCATGATGAGAATGTTTAAAATGAATGATACTCTTGTTATCATGTCATTGAAAGTTTTAATGATAAGCTTTGACTTGTTTTAATGATGTTATTGAAATTATGATGTCAAAGTTTAATGCAAGATGATCAGTGATAAATTATGAATCCATGTGTCATAACACATTTGGAATGCATCATGTATTGGTTTTAGTGTTGGCTATTAATTTAGCAAATGATTTGGCTGATCATTGTGTGTTTTAAGTTTGTATAGTCAAAATGAGAAGTTTTGATTTGAGTTTTCATTTATGAGCATAAGTTGTATGGTATATGACAGTATTCTGACCAACGTTGATTGTTCATCTCCCATTTTTGAATGAATAGTGCTCTTCTCCGTTTTCAGCCCAACGGTGATACGGATTAGAACAAGATTAGCTTGTTTTGTTTTAGATCAATTCAAGTTTGATGTTTCTTATTGATGCTCATAAAGATGGTGTCCTTGTTTTAGCAATGGACCAAGGCATAGGGTTCATTTATTTGAATTATGTTGAGGAGAATGAAAAGTATGAACAAAAGAAGTTGAGTGGGAGAAATTGAACCATATTTCACTCATTATAATGAAGCATATCATCTCCTCTGAGATAAAGAATGCAATTCCCGACTCATTATATGCCAAAGATTATTTGGCCTCTACCGAGGAATATTGTAAGGATAATTGCCCGTTTAAAATGGGCTTTAAGGGGTTTTGCTATTAGAACAATATAGAATAAAGCATCATGAGACATTCTGTTTATTCAAATGAACCTTTTTGTCTTTTGTAATGCAGTTAGATAATATTTATCTTACCATGTGGTGAGAATATTTATGTCCTCGATGAATCAATATGTGCCATGGCACTCTTAAGATGATAGTGAATAATGAGACCTCGTCGAAATTATGGTCATGTTTACCACATTTCGAGGGGGAGAATGGAATGTCTCATTAAATTGAGAAAAGATGAATGTATTAATTCTCCAAGTAGGATGTAACCAACGAGAAGTCTTATTTTGGAGAATGAATGATAATGGAATGCCTCATTAAATATGAGAAAAGTTGAATGTAATAATTCTCCAAGTAGGATGGAACCAACGAGAAGTCTTATTTTGGAGAATGAATGATTATAGTGAAGAATAATGTTTTGACTTGTTTTATCGAGTTAATGTGGATTTATTCCCTCATGAGTATTATGAAGCACACATGAATGTTAAAGTGACAAGCTTTCCAATCTAATGTTGATGTGGCTCATGATTATATTTATGACCAACGTCGTTTATAATCATTTGTCACACACTTCAGTCAAGTGGCAAATTTGTCAGTATCATGTGGCTCATGGTTATATTCCTGACCAACGTCGTTTATGATCATGTGTCGTAGTCGTGAAGTTCTTTTCCATCTTCTGCCCAATGGTGTTGTGGTTATGAACTAAATTGATTGTTATCAAGATTTTGGAAATATTTTCCATCTTCTAAATAAAGTGATTATCAGGGAACCTGAAGCGTATGAACATGAATCTTAAGGATAACTCCATTAGATCTTTATTCATATGTATCAAATAAGTTGAGAAGAAATACCTAATGCAACACTTGGTGCTGATAATCAACAATTTCCTTGTGATTGAAAATGTGTGTGTTAATGGTCATCTTAGAGACTTCTGCCTCTAATGATGTATAGGACTCAACAGAGTTTTCTCAGTGAGTTGTTATGACGCTTGTGTTATTATTATAACATGTTGTTGTGTTGACTAAGTTAAGAATGTATGTATGACTCAACCGTAAAATTTTGTCATACAGTTGAAGTCAACATAAGGTATGTTGCCTAAAGAATTTCAATTATGAAATAAGACGAGCGTTATAACACTCTTACCATAAGATGAGGGGGAGTAAGTTTACTACCTTATAAAGATGGAATATTTTTGGTTAGCCAAGAAATTTCTACACATGACTTTTCCGGCAAAATATTACGTAAAAATATGATCCGTAGCAACGCACGGGTATTCAACTAGTCTCTCTAATTCCACGCCAAAAAAAAAAAGGTACGACCAGTGACGGGATTTCCTTTTCCCTTGGTATAGCGATCATGTAGATCAGGGTTTAAGGCCCCCACCTCTGATCACGTCAGACAAACCCTATCTAAGCCCATTATATGTGGCCCAAACCCAGCAGCAGCCCAGCATTAGAAAGTAAGTTGGTAGACAAGCGACTTGGACCAGCAGCAACTACTCGCACGTAGGGAGTTGATTTCGTTCCGCCGCCGAGGTCCAGCCGTCTAACGCAGTTTCCAATCGCCGATTGATCGATCGAAGGGACGATCCACAGAACACAGCTGCACGGGCGAAGCGAGCACGGCCGGCCGGACGCACGCGGCGGCGACGAGGTTAGTCTACTCTAGCCTCTAATTCCAGATCCCAACGATCTCTGAATATTAGATTAAATTTTTTACTTTAAAACTATTGAAGCCGATTTTTTATTGGAAAATATACAAGAAAGAGTTCGAGATCAAGTCAAAACTTTTTGAAGCCAGTCAATCCCTCGGCCATTTGAAAGCAAACGACGTGCAACCTTAGCTACTTGCTGATAGAGCCAACTTCGAAATAATATTTATATGACTTCCATTCATACCGCAAAACCAAATGTCTATTGTGACTAACTAAATATATGATATTTACTACGGTATATCTTATTAGTTTTCAACTTTTGATGCCTCTAGTTCCGGCCCCCCTATTTTCCATGTTTTGCATCCCTATGCACGAGTAGATAACCTGCAACATATAGGGTGATTTCTTTTTATCAAAAACAACATCATTCCTACAGAGTCACAAAGACCAACATAAGGCTGCTGCAGATGGAATTTCTCATAGCCAATTGCCAACATGTTTGTAAAAGACCGCAGTTGATATATGTTAGACTCAGTAATAGACCAAGCCGAACGAGCAGATTTACATTAAAACCCCAAATGCTTAATTGTTTTATCACGATAGCAAAAAACATGCATTTTACAACCATGCCAATTTTACTTTGCTAAATAGTCTTTTGTCAAGATGACAGCCTGTCTTAGATACTATTTTTTTAATGGAACTTATGTCTTTCAAATTTTCTTATCATTAATTGGTGCATCTACTTGGACTTGGTACACAGACTTGATTGAAAAGAATCATGCTTAACTGTGTGTAGTATTTAGCTCTTTGCAGAAGCCATCAGATTATCATTCTCTACATCCATTCACATCCATATGTTTTGGATAAATTTTTAGGATGGCTCGTACTAAGCAGACAGTTTACAAATCAACCGGAGAGTGGATACCGAGGCGTCCTACTTATGGAGGGAAGGCGCCTCGCCAGCAGTTGATCCCCTATAATGGAAGGTTTAGTACAGGATGGAAGACGCCTCCCAAACAAATGATCATTGGGTGCGGAAAAAAGACTATTAAGAAAGGGTCAGTCACTACGTGGCCACAAAATCCCAATTATGCATCCAAGGGATGTGGAGACAGCAAGCCTTACCGTTACCGACCTGGAATAGTTGCTCTTCGGTATGTACGTGCATCTTTCCATTTTTTTTCATCTATAGACAGCAGGTAGGAATTGACATCAAGTCGATCACTCGGCACTCTGGCAGCGAAGTACGTAAGTACCAGAAGGGTACCGATCTACTCATAAAGAAATTGCCGTTCCTGAGACTGGTTAGAGAAGTTGCTCAGAATATGAAGGTCCGCTCCTACTTATACAAATATACAAGATCGAGCTGTTTACAACAAACTACAATTTAACTACGTTTATTTGAAGGCATCGAAGCATCCTGGTCTTATATTGTTCTTTTCGTTTTGTTGATGCAGGTTTATCTACGTTTTCAGAGCCACGCCATTCTTGCTCTCCAGGAGGGAGCTGAGGCTTACCTCGTCGGCCTCTTCCACGACACCAACCTATGTGCTACCCATGCCAAGCGTGTCACCATTATGCCTAAGGACATTCAGCTGGCTCAGAGGATCCGCGGCACCAACCTGTATGCTACCCATGCCAAGCGCATGACCATTATGCCCGAGGATGTTCAGCTGGCTCGGAGGATCCGTCAGGAGATGGCATAGCAATGCTAACAAATGAAACTATAGTGCAATTACAACATATATATTCGCCTTTGTTATACCAAAAGCGGGATCTTTATCAGGTTACTTTCGATTTTGAGTGATGTTGTCGCGTATGTATCCAGGATCTAGGGAAAGATAATGTTTTTTAACATAAATCAGCTGAGGGAGCAACCTCTTGATTAGCATGCATGCAAGTAGAGAACTACTTAGTTGATGCGAATGAATGTGCAGTGAAATCCTTTCACGCCTAAAGCTCCAATAGCCCAGCATGCCATTCCACTAGCTAGCTGCACTATACGTCAAGAAAATCTTCGATTAACAGTGAGGTACTAGAATGATTTATGACATGAAATTTGTGTGATCGACCGAAGTGGGCTTTCTGCTGCAGAGATTACCTTATATGAGGTAGCGTGGGATCTCCGAGGGTAAATGATCACCAGGGACATGCTGAGCCACCCAGACCACCCTCTTGGAGGCAATGTGCACGCCGACGAGTTAACCTTCAAGGTGAAGGCACAGCATGTCAGCATCAATGAAGTTGAGCGCCGTGAGTGTCGGCAGCCTCGCTGGAAGCCTATCCTGGTGTAAGTATTATATCTAACATAGTATTAAATGCCTAAAGCAAGATTTATTTGGTTTGTAGGAGGAATATAACATGTAAAAACACAGTTCCCACGAAAAAGGATAGAGTCAAGGTAACGTTTCAATTTATTCTCTAGAAGTTTCGATAAATTTGTTGATGTAATGATACAATTGAAATGCATCAGATAGTTCTTATACTATACTCTATAAATATGTCTTTGCAGTTGTCTACAATAAAATCTTAATGCAACAGGAAAATAAGGAAGCGTATAATTTTGTCAATTTGTCCTATATCTATACCACAACAAAAAAAAGTAACATAGTTTTGATACAAAAGATATATTTAAATTCATCACAAGCACATGTGTTTACAATGTACATTACAATACAAAGAAGATTCACTTACTTAAACGTTTATGTTTAGTTAAGTGTGTTAACTACATATTGGAAACATACACTTATTAAGATTTTAATATAATAAAAATAAGTTATAAATGGAAGTATAAACGTTTAGTGTAAATTATATTGGTTTAACTCGTCGGACATCGCAAATTTGTGTGGGACCTGAGCGCCAATCCCGAGTGTCATTCTCGATGAGCCATGGCTGACACAAAAGGTCTCGATGAGCCATAGCACACACGCACACTGGAGGAGAAGCAAAATTTCCATAATATGCAATGTATTTATCACTTATAGAAGTAAAATGAGTAGAGTTACCCAAATGGATCGAATATGAAGTAGATAACTAATGGAGTGTAAGAAGAAGCATACCCAATAAATAACACTTACTAAAATACATAACTTGTTTGTGTGGCAGTTTGTATTTTCTGTCATATGCTCGACGATCTCGAGGTAAGGCTTGATCTCGTCTATGATCAGTGGATGATGATGGTGCAGATGTATGCTGCATGAATACCGTCCCCCACTCGGCGGCCCCCATTCCTCTATATACTTGGTGGGACTTATGGTTACAGACTGCCTAGCCGACAATTTTATGTGTGCGCATACGCTCAACCCGAATGAGATATTCTAGATACAATCTGAATCGGTTTACAATAAATATCCTGCTAAGTTTGGCATTCGGCGTTTTAACGTGGCTTTTGGAGGCAATGTGCACGCCGACGAGTTAATCTTCAAGGTGAAGGCACAACATGTCAGCATCAATGAAGTATATAACATAGTATTAAATGCCTAAAGCAAGATTTATTTGGTTTGTAGGAGGAATATAACATAACACAGTTCCCACGAAAAAGGATAGAGTCAAGGTAACGTTTCAATTTATTCTCTAGAAGTTTCGATAAATTTGCTGATGTAATGATACAATTGAAATGCATCAGATAGTTCTTATACTATACTCTATAAATATGTCTTTGCAGTTGTCTATAATTAAATCTTAATGCAACAGGAAAATAAGGAAGCGTATAATTGTGTCAATTTGTCCTATATCTATACCACAACAAAAAAAGTAACATAGTTTTGATACAAAAGATATATTTAAATTCATCACAAGCACATGTGTTTACAATGTACTTTACAATACAAATAATATTGCACTTACTTAAACGTTTATGTTTAGTTAAGTGTGTTAACTACATATTGGAAAAATACACTTATTAAGATTTTAATATAATAAAAATAAGTTATAAATGGAAGTATAAACGTTTAGTGTAAATTATATTGGTTTAACTCGTCGGACATCCCAAATTTGTGTGGGACCTGAGCGCCAATCCCGAGTGTCATTCTCGATGATCCATGGCTGACACAAAAGGTCTCGATGAGCCATGGCACACACGCACACTGGAGGAGAAGCAAATTTTCCATAATATGCAATGTATTTATCACTTATAGAAGTAAAACCAGTGGAGTTACCCAAATGGATCGAATATGAAGTAGATAACTAATGGAGTGGAAGAAGAAGCATACCCAATAAATAACACTTACTAAAATACATATCTTGTTTGTGTGGCAGTTTGTATTTTCTGTCATATGCTCGACGATCTCGAGGTAAGGCTTGATCTCGTCTATGATCAGTGGATGATGATGGTGCAGATGTATGCTGCGTGAATACCGTCCCCCACTCGGCGGCCCCCATTCCTCTATATACTTGGTGGGACTTATGGTTACAGACTGCCTAGCCGACAATTTTATGTGTGCGCATACGCTAAAACCGAATGAAATATTCTAGATACAATCTGAATCGGTTTACTATAAATATTCAGCTAAGTTTGGCATTCGGCGTTTTAACGTGGCTTTTAAGCCAAAATGATGCATTCAGTCCCCGCCTGGGGTCCGAACCCTTGTGTGGGCCACCCTGATAGGAGTGAGCCAGCTTCGATCTGCCTTCATTGGCCTACTTGGCTCCCATGATCTCTTCACAAATTCCTAGTTATTAATGTTAGAGGAATGTCTTATTACAGGATGAAGTCACAAAATATGTCAAATTTTACAAAGCTTGGTTTGGATGCTTAAAAGGTAGAGTTTTGCTTTAAATGTTAAGAAACTTCATAGGTAAATTAGTGTATTGACTATTTATACCGAACTTATATTCCAATAATATGATTCCAGGAGTATTTTTTTAATTGTTTACATGTTTTCGATATTATTTAAGTTTTTTTTCTATAAAATAGCGCTAAAAATTGTAATACAGGTTTTTAGATGAAAGTGGTGATTCTAATTTACATTCTCAGTATGTATGTTAAAGAAATGACTCGTTATAAGATCAACTAAAACATAGACCAAATTCTTACAAAACTTTGCCACATGCACAAAATAGTTTTTTCTTTTTTTGTACTAACCAAAGCGAACTCGACACAACTTAATCTGACTAAGCCCAACTGCTGTGAACAAAAGTGACTTCAAGTATGATCATGTAGGCCGGTCGCATGTAGACCCTATCCAACATGTAATCGACTCGACTTGAGTTAAGTTTGAGTCACCAAATATTTGCAACGGGATGCATACCCCTTCTTTTCCCCTCTTAATATTTTTGTTCCCATGGGTTAGCGTATCATATTTTCGCAGGTTATATATATCTCAACTCTTGTTCTAAATTAGAGGTGCTCTCTTTTTGCGTGTGTGTGTTAATACATATTGAGGGTACTTGGAAAATTAAGAAACGAAATGGCTATAAGCATTTAAAAGGTGTAGATAATGGTGATGGTGTTGTACTAGCACCAGGAGCAGCAACGGCATGGCTACCAGTGCCAGCGCCGCCGTGGTCATGGTCACCGCCGATCCTCATTGCTATCAAGGACTATGACGATCAGTAGTAGGCCATCGCGGCGCAAACCCTAAATTAGCTAGGCTTTTATTTAAATTATGTTTATTAGTTTTAGTTTTTAATGTATTTTAGGTCCTATGTATAATTATTTTAAATTAAAAGTTAGGAAGAAAAAACGAAATGGGTCTAGGCATGCGTGCACCGGCGGACAAGCGATGTCCTCGGCAACATCCTGACTGAATAAAATGGACACATTTCATGTTCGTTTTATTAACAATCTCATGGAAACATTTGTGTATTTGTAAATGCTACTATATATGTAGAGAAAGTGAACTTTATTAGTATTGAAAGTTAAGCAATTGCACAACGTTTACTAACCACATGAGATGGAACATGTCGATTGCTACATGATGTACGGTTCTTGATACACGTTTCTTGTATATTTTCCAGTTCCACTGAACAGCTCGTTGTAAATTTCAGAAATTGTGATGGCATCACAAATTTATTCCACTCTCGCGGACTTGGATTTTGCGAAGCTGATATCACGCGGAGATGATATCGGAACCGCTCGTCGGCATGGGGATATGTGCCGGACTTGTCAGTTGCTTCGAATTGTTTTGGGCTCGTATTGAGGAAAGATTCCTTCTCGTGGGAGCAGAATCTAGCGCGTACGGTGTCGCTGGTGGGCGTCCACGTCGAACCCCTCTCTCGTTAATCATTGTCTCGTACTGGCCAGAAAAGTACTGATTAGAAGAATTTTTTTCGTGGTGGATGATTAGCAGAATACAGAGTATATTCCAAGCGGCCGGGCGAGAAGTTCTGTACGAATTAGACAGCAGTTCTTCGTCTACCGACCGAAGAACCTCTGATTTATGCATATAGAACTGACCACACTTCTAGATCGCTTCCTGCGTTGTGAGTGGGGGAGGGGTAAGTTACGTGTTCGGTTAAAATGGTTAATTCGGTTTGGTTTATACGGTATACGGTAAATATGGTTTTATATGAAGATACGGTTTGGTTTCGGTAATAACAATTTAATTTCGGTTCGGTTTTTGATAATAACCAAACTAACTAAAGTTGTCGCGAATTTTTGAACAACACGTAACTTTTATGGCCATATATTTGTATTTTATATTATTTTGCATGACCGAACTAGACGAAGGGATAAGAGAGAGAGGTGGAAGGACCTGATCGCAAACACGGAAAAGTGGAGGAGGGTGGCTGCAAGATGCCAGTGGTAGGAATAGAAAAGAACCAGGGAAGAGCTAGGGTTTTGGCTAGGCAGCTGGCTCCGCTGGGCCTTGGGCTTGTCCGGATGGCTGCTGGGCTGCCCATTTCTCTCTCAAAATGTTTTGTTTTTATTATTCTCTTTTGCAAATCCATTTGGCAAAACAATTTTGAACACCGAGATGAACGTTTGGCAAAAAATATTTTAGGATAAAAAGTTAGCAAAACAATTCAAAGGACAATTATTGCACCCACGATAAGGAATCTTTCCATTAGGAAAATTAATTTTATCGGACAATTATGCAATGGCATGATGATGCGAAATAATAATAAAAAACAATTTCTAATTCGGAAACCCCCGGGACATTATAGAGTTCTCCAATAAAACTTTTCTACGAGTTTTTCAAAAATCTGATTTCAAAATTGCAAATGATTTTTCTGACAAACATGCAAAATATTATTTTGAAATATTGAACAATGTACATTTTCAAATTTCCAAAATTTATCCGAGTATACTGAACAATTTACATTTTCAATCTCCCAAATTTATGATATCTTATCATTTTCGTGTAGCCCATGTTTAAGCGGGTCTCGGCGACCACAACATTAACCTATCCTAAAATACAATGCTCGTGCGCGAGTAGTTCTTCATCTTATTTGGTTGTGTCTTGTTCGAAACAAAGACAGTGGGAATTTCATTAAAAAAAGGTTTAACACAAAAGTTTCTTGTTAGAACTGTTATGTTGCTCTAAACACTTAAATATACAATTTATATTAAAAGCAGTTTATGTAAATTTATATATTTATAGTAATAATTAAATCAATCAATAACTTCGCGTTCTTCATTTGAACGTTCTTAAGGAGTAGCGTACTTTCCTCGTGTTAGGTTATATTCAATATGATTATATCTTCATTAAGTTTCGATAGTGTGGCCGCGCGGTTCTAAATTGTGTATAATATCCTTCGGTTCCAATATGGTTACCTTTGGGTGATGTTTTATGCGTAGAATTAACTTCTTTCCTCGTCTGAGCAAACCATGTTCATCAAAACATTGTCCAACAGGATGCATGACACGCTTGGCTTACTGGAGCACAATACACTGCATGATTGGCTAATTAAATAACTATACTCGATTAGGCCCGAGAATAGTTATGTCCCCGGCGAGAATTAAATAATTATATGTTTATACTAAACATTTATACATATAATTCATTTGTAGCATGCTACAGTCTTATCGAGTATAAGCTTCTATTATTTATTTGGTATTTAACCGCATGATAAAGTTATTAAACATTAGTGAAATGTTGTACATTATCCAGTCGTATTGTATATCAATAAAAATGTGCATGTATTGTGATGTATTTAAAATATGATTTTGCAACATTATTTATTTCATAAAATTTATTTTCATAATTGCATAAAACATATATTATTATACATATTTCTGGTAGAGATCTCATAATTATATGGTCTGCAAAATATCTTAGTATATGAATAGTGAGAACATGTGCACGTAGAAACTTCTAGAGTATAATTAAGTTCTTAGTAAGATTGTTTATTGATTTTGTCTTGGTAAATTGTGTTATCTTGAGTTATTAAGTTCACGTGATGGACTATGATACGTCTCAAACGTATCTATAATTTTTGATGTTCCATGCTTGTTTTATAACAAATGTTACATGTTTTATTTGCATTATATATCATTTTTATACATTTTCTGGGACTAACCTATTAATAAGATGCCACAGTGCCAGTTCCTGATTTCTGCTGTCTTTTTGTTTCAGAAAAGCTAGTCGGGATATATTTTCGGAATTGGACGAAAATTGATGGAGCCCAGTTTTTCACCGACACGAAGACGAAGTCCAAAGGGCAGCTGAGGTGGCGCACCAGGGGGCCCAGACGCCACCCCGGCGCGGCAGAAGGTGGGGCCGCGTCGGGGGGTCGTATGGTGCCCTCCGGTGGCCCCTCGAGTCGCTTCTTCGCCTATATATTCTCCGTCTCCCGAAAACCCTAAACACCCGATCAAAATTCCACGAAAAGTTCCGTCGCCGCCGTCGTTGTCAACCCTAGATCGGGAGGGTTCTGAAGCTCTTCCCGACACCCTGCCGGAGGGGAGATCATCACCGGAGGGCTCTATATCGCCATGCATGCCTCCGGAGTGATGCGTCAGTAGTTCTCCACGAGATTACGGGTCCATAGCAGTAGCTAGATGGTTGTCTCTCCACTTTGTGCTGTCAAGTTTAGATCTTGTGAGCTGCCTAAAATGATCAAGATCATCTTTATGTAATGCTACAAGTTGTGTTTGCTGAGATCCGATGAACTGTGAAGTTATAATCAAGTTTGTTGATCTATCTATCTATATGTGTTATCTATCTTTTTGCATGCTCTCCGTTGTTAGTAGATGTTTTGGCCAAGTAGATGCTAGTGCCTCCAAGAGGAGTTATTTATGCTAGATAGTGGGTTCATGTCTCCAGTGCCTGGTGTCGTGGTGGGATCACGACAGATGCCATGGGTATGGCTAAGATGGGGCCGAATGGTCGTTGGGGGAATCCGGGGAGGGTTTATGCACTCTCGAAGTGCACAAGCAAGAACACACCAAAAACCGCAAGAACACGAACTGAAACCAAACAACCAAGAACACGAAGCACGCCACGATGTACCCTGCTTCGGGGCCCTCTTGCGGAGGTAACACCCCTACTGCAGCACTATCCTAGTCAGTGTATAGCACAAGGTGACAAGTACAAGCTGCTCCTCGAGCTGTGCGATGATACAATGGTGAGAGCTTGAGGTGGGAGATGAAGTTACAAGGGGAATGAACCAGGGTGTCGGGGTCTCTTCCCTCGTGATTGATCGATCTCTGCGTGTGTCCCTCGCGCAGGAGGGATGGAAGCCCCCTATATAGGCCAGCCGGGTTACCGTAGTGCCCCTCGCCGAGCACTGTAGCCATGCCTCTGCTTTGGTCATCATTGTACTCCTGTCAGGGACAAGACATGGCCTGCCCATCCCTGGGTCACCACAGTGGAGCTAGGATGTCCCCTCTGACGGAGACAGGACATAGCCACGCCATGCTACCTCGTAGCCCTGACCCCGGATCTCACGCGGTCAGCGGTCAGAGGCGTGCAGCCCCGCCGAACCCGGGGCACGCCTCTGCCATGCTCCGTGACAGACGCTTCCGTGTCAGGCGTGAAGTGACAAGAGCATTGACTCCTGCCCGAGCTACGGCCTCCTGCCGTGGTTAGCCCGGGTCCTGCGCTTACGATCTTTTACCAGGTCGGACCTCGCTTCCTTCCAATAGCATCTCCTGTACTCACAACACAAACCATAGCACCGAGGTATTAGGTCGGCTGACCATAGCTCGGACAGTGAACCTCGGCCCATGCCAACGGGAAACCTCGGACACCTCCGGGCCAAGATAGGTCGGTCTTTATACTCTCTAGG
The DNA here is from genome assembly GCA_947311845.1 of Poa pratensis. Classification (NCBI taxonomy): domain Eukaryota; kingdom Viridiplantae; phylum Streptophyta; class Magnoliopsida; order Poales; family Poaceae; genus Poa; species Poa pratensis. The sequence continues at coordinate 16,780,295 of CAMZMU010000027.1, read as the reverse complement.
TCAAGATGAAGCTCGGTTTCTCCCAGGCCCAAGCAGGTTGGCCCTCTCCGTACCTCGGCATATACTTAAACTTTTCTTATGCCAAGCCTTGACCCTACCCGGGGTAGCCCCCCGACATTAGTCCCCGAAGCTGATGCGGTCCTACAACCTCGGATGGAGGGCCGTAGCAGGTTCAAAAATAACCAAGGCACCACCTCTAAACCGACCTCCAACATAGCTCCGCCGAGGTACTTCCCATAGACTTTCCGAGCTATGTGACTCAGCACAATCTTGCCTCAAGATTTTCCGAGGTACGTGGCGAAGAATCTCTGCCCGGACCTCGAAACCGGACCTCTGAAAGACAGGTCCTGACCACACGCCGCCCTCGTCAGCCGGACCCACCAAACAGCGCACCTGCGCACTCAAGTGCAAGGCCAACTTGACCGCCCACGACTCCTCGATTCTCACGCTGACCAGCACAGGAAATCCGAGGCTGGCGGTTGCCACTCTGCGGCCCACGATGTGGCCGATCGTGCGGCCACCCACCGCGCAACCGTGCGCTCACCCGCACACGATCCCGCGCCTTCCCGATAACCGCACGGTAGTGCGCCGTTAATGCACGCCGTAACCGCACGCGGCGTATAAATAGGGGCCCAGGGGTAACTTCATCGTTTTCCTCCCCACTTGCCACTGCTCCGCGCCCATTGCTCCGTGCGCTCTGCCTCCATCGCCGCCGTTGAGCACTCGCCGCTGCAACCTCGCTGTCTCGAAGAATCTCGCCGGAAACGCGCACCGCGCCTTGCGCCGCCACTCCATCGTCGATCCTTCCACGATCTCGAGTACCTCACCGGTGAGTTCCTCATCTCCCCTCCATTGCCATTGCCATGAACAGGTTCATCCTTCGATGAGCTCGAGGATCTGGATGAATCCGATGAACCTGAGGAACCCGATGCTCTATCTTTGCACTCTTTTAGCCATTTTCAGATCTTATCTAGACTTGTATCAGACACACCCGTAGCACTGTCTTTTTAGGTTCGCCCCTTGATGAACTCGAATTTATCTCCCTTTTTAGCTCACCGGTAGATCCTTGCTAGTATCTCGCCACGGTAGAAACATGTTTCCCGCCTAAATCCTTTAGCTCGGCTGCCTTGAATGATCCGAGGTATCTACTCCGCTGAACCTCGAACTGTCCGAGGTACTTACCCCGGTTGAACCTCCCTTTTCTGCAGGAAAGTGCCAACATGTCGGCAATTGCTACGTCAAACCGAGCCGAGGTTTCCGCCAGTGAGAGAGGTGGATGGGATGGCTCGGACGTCACCGACGATGATATCAAATGGCTCAAAGAAACTCATCGAATCCCAGCCGAACTGCTATATCGGCTTCACACTGGGGACGGCGAACCGATCACCAACCCCGTGAGAAAGTGGTGTTTGTCTCTCACTTCGAGCGCGGATTCGGACTTCCGGCCAGCAAGTTCTTTTGGAATTTCTGAAGTTCTTCGGCTTGCAGCCGCACCATCTCCCGCTAACTCCATGCTACAGCTGTCGTGCTATGCAGCTTTCTCTGAAGGATACCTCGGCCTCAGGCCGAGCGTTGAGGGCTGGGCCAAGTATTTCCAGCTGAAGAAGCAAAGCATCCCCAACAAGGAGGTTGTGAACAAGGATATGACTGCCTGTGGTGCGGCCTCTATCTCACCCCGGCTGGGCTCCGAGTTCCCACGGATCAAAGGCCTGGAGAGCTGCAAGAAGTGGCAGCATCCTTTTTCTATGTGAGGAACCCCGGTACTGTCGACCTCATCAACCTCCCGGACTTCCAGCTCGGCCCTCCCACTGCACAACTCAATTGGGATTTCAACCCGGAGGACGCCTACGCCGAGGTTCAAGAGATCCATGAATACATGCTGGATCTCAAGAAAAGAGGGTGGGGTTCCGATGACATCCTCCGGACTTTTGTGGATCGAAGAGTCAGCCCCCTCCAACAACGAGCCCATAAGATCTGCCATATGGAAGGTCTACTCGATCCTACTCGGATCAGCAGCAAGGCACTCTCCAAGGCCTCAGTTTGGCGCCGGGTCAAAGCCATTGCTCAGACTGAGATGGACGGGAGTGGACATGGGGCGTGGAGCCTCACCACAGAGAAAATCTTCCGGAGCAAGTGAGTACTTACCAACTTTCCGAGCTTTACGCTCCGGTCTTGCACACCTCGGTTGCTTCTTAACTTAATTCTTTTTTGCCACTCCTGCAGCGGTTCGCCCGGCAGCTAATCGAGGACGGCCGGAGCCGTCGAACTGGGCGCCTGCCCGCCTTGCCCTGGAAGGTCCAGAGACTGAAGACCCGGACAATGAGGATCACCTGCCGATCCCTAAGGCCGTTCCGAGGTCCGCCCCAAAGACTAGCTCCTCCAACCCGGGTAAGAAACAAGTTCCCACTTCCATCAGAGACTGGTCTGACGACGATGATGACAATGACGATTGCCAAATTCTGGAACCTATCAACGTTATTCCCATCTCATATGCTCCTCCCATATAAGAACTTTCATCCAGTGCCTGCAGCTTCCCGAAAGCGCTCAGGACCTGGTACCTCGGATGCCGAGGCTTCCAAGACCTCGGAGACTGCGGTGCCCAAAGCCAAGCGTGCCAAGAAGACCTCGGCGAGGCGCAAGAAACGAGGCCCCGTGGAGGAAGATGCGTAAGTCACCTTGCTCCTCCTTACTTCTCACGCTGCTCCGAGGTTAAGTTTTTTACACTCTAACTTAACCTTTCTCCTTCGTCTAGCCCGGCTCGGCAGATCAAGCAGAGCCATAGCTCGATACACTCACCACTACCTCCAGTGGTTGAAGCTCAGACAACCATGGTCCAGGTTAACCTCGACAGCCCTGCCAGAGCCTCTCCTCCAGCACGGTCCATTGACCTCACCAGCCCGGAGAAGACCATCTCCTCCCCGGCGCGTGTCTCCTCCGCCGAACTTCCACCGCCGAGCTCTGACTCCGGCCTGGGGCACTCTGCTCCCCGCCGAGATCAGACTCCTCCGCCTCCTCAGAAGGATGCGGAGACAGATCGCGCCAAGACTCCGGTTAAAACCGTGCAGGAGCCTCGGCTCTCCCCCAAGTCTCAAGCTGCGCGCAACCCGCAGCAACAGCAGCAAAAGAAGAAACAACAACAACAACAGCAGAAGGAAAAGCTCCAACAGCAGCAGAAAGATTCAGCTCAAGACGTTGAGCCCCCCAAACAGCCACAGCAAACTCCGATGCCGCCATCGCCACCGGGACCCAAGGCTGCGAGCACCCAACTGGTGCCGCAAGCTCCGGCGCCGAAGTCCACCTCCACCAAGATTGCGCCCTCAAGCTCTCAGGTCGCCACCTCCCGAGCTCTTTTTGCTGCTACCACTCAGCCGGACATCAAGCTGGGAGGTCGGGCAACTCCGGACCAAGAGCGGGAACAGCTTAGGCTCGGAGAGGCACTATGACATAGACTGGAACTCGGCTGACACTGCCGAGGTCTCCTCTAACCCGAGCTCTGAGCACCCAGTTGGACCTAGCGCCGTGCTCCAATCTATCTACAACATGCACTGCGGTCCTCGACTGCAGCAAGAAGGCCTCGGTAAGTTTCTTTACGCAACTCTCTTTCTTCCTTTGAAACCAAATGACAAACATACACTCCTCCCAGTCCCCGAGATTCGGGTTGAGCAATTGACACTCCACCGAGTTAAAATTGCTCGGCTTGAATCTCAAAAACTTGTCATTTCTCCTATGCTGAGTCCCCGAGGCCAATGCCAAGTCCCCGGGACTCAATTGGCCTCGGGTGCTAGAAATACCTCCTCGATTATCTGAACTGATCTCTCTATTTTTTCAGGAGTGCAACAATGCTCGGACCAAGATCTTCAAGAACCTCCTGCTGGATCACAACAGATTGAAGAAGTCTCACCGGACTCTTCTATCTGCAAAGGAGCAGAGCGACAAAGATTACGCCTCCAAGTTGAAGACAGCCGAGGATGAAATAGCTCGGCTGCAACAAGAGCTGAACCGGCTAACGAAGCCAAATCTGCTGTGGAGGACGCTATGAAGGTCAAGGACCAGGCCGCCGAACAGCAGCAAAGCTTGCCAAGACCCTGGAGAGCCGCGCCACCTCGCCGAAGCCGAGCTTATCGCCCTCCGAGCTATCGAAGAGCTGGTCCGAGCTCACTCGGATTAATCATCAAATGGATAGTAAGTTTCTTTCTCCTCTTTTCCTTATTTTCTGCCACCTACGCCCCGTGCCACATATGGTTTAATTCAGCGACAGCCTTTTTGTCTTCTTCAGCGCACTTCGAGCACTCCAAGGACAAAGCTATCCGAGAAGTTCAAGCAGCTCGGACAAAGAGGGCTGAGTCAGAAACCCTCAGCGAAAGCTGGGATATCCAGGACCACCTTGCGCCCTTAAGCTCGGATCAGGCCACTCCGAGCCATTGGAACCAAACTTGTTGATGCTGCCATCGAGGTCCACCGTGCCCTCTGGCCCAAGGTTAGACCCCCACTTGCATCGACGAGCTCGCCACAAAGCTGAAAGGAGCCGAGGCTAGACTTCGGGAGTGGAGATGCTCGTCAGCTCGGGCTGGAGCGGACAAGGCCCTGTGTTCGTGCTGTCCTGGTATGAAGATGTTGAAATCCACACTGTACCTCCTTGCGCAAGGGCTCTCCTTGGAATACCCTTCCTGATGGCATCGAAAAACGCCAAGCAGCCACCGACCTCTTTGCTAGTTATGCAAACACCCGGATCTTCAATGAAGGGCGCCTCTACTCTGAGGACGAAGAGAGCTCGGACGAGGAAGCAGAGTCCGTGAAGAAGTTCTGACGGCGAGGACATTGACTTTGACGAGCCTGAGAGCTCCAAGGGCAAGGCCGGCAAAACAACCGAGGTAGCTGAAGGCTCAGATGATGACTTCAGCTTCGACGAACCTCCGAACTCCAAGGGCAAGTCCGGCAAAGCCGTAGCCACCGAGGTGATCTCCTCCGACGTGACGGACACCCCGGCATCCACTCCAACAACCGAGGTTGCTTCCGCGACCGAGGTTGTTCCTGCGCCCGAGTTGTTCCTTCCTGCGCCCGAGGTTCCTGCGCCCGAGGCTCCCACTGCCACCACTTCGGCGACCGAGGTCTCTGGTTCCGAGGCCTGAACTTGTCTCAAGCAAAACATTAAATCCCCGGTATGCCGGGTGCAGATGTAATATACACTTAAGTAGTTTGCCTTGCTACCAGTACTATTAACTTGCTATCCGAACCATGCTTTTCTAAACTTTATGCCGAACCCTTTTGGAACGAGTCCCCGAGTTCACTTTCGTGTTTACTATATCTGGCATTCTTTGCTCTTGTCTACCATTTAGGCGTTCGACAGTCGAGTCACAAGATTGTTGTTTATAGCATACAGTACTTAGCAAATCTCGAAGTGTGTTTCAAAACCATCCGACATAAACGAAAGGTAAAGACAGGGGTTAGTAAACGACACATGCCGAACTATATTTTTGGACCGAGTCCCCGAGTCCATTTTCATGTCTCCCACGTTTTTTCATCTTTGCTCTTGACTACCTTTTAGGCAGATGCCAGTCGAGTCACAAGATTAGTTACATAGCACACATTACTTGAAGTTTGAGACGAGGTTCAAAATAGTTCGGCATATGAACAAACTGACAAACAGAAATAAAACACAAGCACAAGAGCGAGGCAGTCCCCGAGCTTCAACCTCGGAGTGCCGACATTTCATTAAGGATTAACCGAGGTACATACATTGCGCCTTTCATGAGTAGAAAGGTCGGAGTAGAGCTATATTCCATGGTCGCCTGACCTCTGATCCGGGGTTGTCCAGCCCATCTTCCCTTGGTTCCTGCGCATCTATAAGTACGAATCATTGAGCAGAGCTCGGCTCACAATGAACGGTCCCTCCCATGGAGGTGACAACTTGTGCCGACCTTTGCGCTGCACCAACCTCAGCACCAAATCTCCCTCGTGAAACACACGAGGGTTGACACTCCGGCTATGATAACGCGAGACCTTGCTGGTATATTGCTGACCGAGATGAGGCCAACTCTCTAGCCTCCTCAAGCAGATCTACTGCATCCTCCCGAGCCTCTTTTGCCTCGGCTTCAGTGTACATTGCCACTCTGGGCGCATCATATCATGTCAGTGGGTAGTACAGCTTCTGCCCCATAGACCATAAAAAATGGCGTATAGCCAGTTGATCGATTTGGTGTGGTCCTTAGACCCCACAGTACTGCTGGTATCTCATCTATCCAACACCCCGGAGTTTTCAGCAGTGGTTCAATGAGCCGAGCCTTGATGCCGGCCAACACTAGAGCATTTGATCTTTCCACTTCCATTAGACTCCGGATGTGCCACCGAGGCTATGTCCAGCCGGATTCCCTTGTTCATGCAAAACCGAGCAAATTCTCCAACAGCAAAGTTCGTGCCGTTGTCCGAGATAATGCTATGGGGGTACCCATATCGCAGAATGATTCCTTCAAGAAAGTCACTGCTGAATGACCATCCAACTTCCGGATTGGTTTCACCTCGATCCATTTGGTGAATTTGTCCACCATCACCAGTATGTGCGTCATGTTACCTCGGGCTGGTTTGAACTCTCCCACCATATCCAAACACCATACCGCAAACGGCCAAGTGATAGGAATTGTTTTGAGCGCCGAGGCTGGCACATGTGTTTGCTTGGCAAACCTTTGGCATCCTTCACATCTCCGGACTATGTCCTCTGCATCAGCAAGAGCTGGGCCAATAGAACCCATGCGAAACCTTGGCCACCAAGCTCTTGTGCTGCAATGATGTCCACACTCTCCTTGGTGGATCTCCAAAAGCATCTCCTTGCCTTCAGCTGGCTCGACACACCGCTGCAACACCTCTCGGTTACGCTCTTTTATAGAGCTCCTTGTTGATGATGGTGTACGCCTTTGCCCTCCTTTGGATTCTCCTAGCCTCGGTTGTGTCACTTGGCAAGCTTCCCTCCGTTATGAACTTCATGATTGCTCCGCCCACTCCGGCACTGGGTGCAAAGGAAAAAGTTCTCGTCCACCTCCATTGGTTCGGCCACCATAATCTCCTCCATTATTTCCTCCACCATCCTGCGACCAGTCCCCGAGTCTTGGTGCGCAGTCCCCGAGTTCTGCCACAGTCCCCGGGTCCGACCAACGCATCCGACGTCTACCTCCATTGGAACAGGTCCGGGCTCTTGCTCAGCCGGGATGAAAATAGATTCGGATTCAGGAGAAGGTTTGATTGAAGGAGTTCTCAAGTGATTCAGGGCTACTCCAGGTGGTATGCCTCCTTAGATGAACCGAGCTTTGACAACACGTCGGCAGCATTATTTTCTGTCCGAGGTATATGCCTTGTATTCACACCCTTCAAAGAACCCGGATATCTTTTGCACATGGAACCGATATAACGCCATGTTGGCATCCAGAGCATCCCAAGTTCCAGAAGATTGTTGCACCACCAGGTCGGAATCGCCGAAGCACTCTACACGCCGGATACCGATCTCCTTCGCCACATTGAGGCCATGGATTAAGGCCTCATACTCCGCCACATTGTTTGATGCTGAGAAATGAATCTGCAGCACGTATTTCAACTGATCTCGCTTCGGCGAGGTGAGGACTATTCCAGCCCCCAGCCCGATCTTTGTCTTGGACCCATCAAAATGCATTTTCCAATAATTATAGTCCGGCCTGGGTGGCTCATACTGCATCTCGGCCCAATCACAAAAGAAGTCCGGCAACGCCTGGGATTTGATTGCATCTCTTCTCTCATAATGTGGTGCATATGGAGACACCTCAATCGCCCATTTGGCAACTCGGCCAGTTGCATCTTTGCACCCGATGATCTCCGAGATTGGAGCTTCGCACACACCACCGTCATGGGATGCTCCTGGAAATAATGCTTCAACTTCTTGACCGCCAGGTAGACACCATACGTCATCTTCTGGTAGTGAGGGTAATTCTGCTTCGAGGTAGAGATCACCTCGCTCAAGTAATACACCGGTCTCTGCACCGACCTGCCACCTTCTTCGCGCTCCACCACCACTGCCACACTTACAACTCGGTTTGTGGCCGCAATGTAAAGTAACATCGGCTCATTTGCAATGGTGATGCCAACACCGGAGCGGTGGACAACATCTTTTTCAGCTCATGAACGCCACGTCGGCCTGCGGGGTCCATGTAAACCCGGTACTTTTCTTCATGAGCTGGTACAAAGGTAAGGCTTTCTCCCAACCTACAAATCGGCTCAACGAGGCTAGACACCCTGAATTTCTGCACATCTTTCAAACACTTCGGTAATCTCATGTTCTCAATAGCTCGGATCTTGGCCGGGTTAACCTCATACCTCGGCTAGACACCAGGAATCCAGCAACTTTCCAGCCGGGACACCAAAGGTGCACTTGTCCGGGTTAAGTTTCAACCGATATTTTCTCAAATTCACAAATGTCTCCTCGAGATCCTCGAGGAGAGTACGTTTCTCCTTAGTTTTGATGACGATATCATCGACATACACTTGCACATTTTTGCCCATTTGAGAGTGCAGGCATTTCTGCATACACCTCTGATAAGTTGCCCCGGCATTCTCAGACCAAAACACATGACACGATAGCAATACGCCCCATACGGGGTAATAAAGCAGTCTTTATTTGATCTTCGGTTCAGTGGTATCTGGTGAAAACCAGAGTACGCATCGATAAAAGACAACAGTTCACAACCAGCAGTGGAATCGATCACTTGATCAATCCGAGGTAATGGAAACGGATCCTTCGGGCACGCCTTGTTGAGGTTAGTGAAGTCAATGCACATGCGCCACACCTTGACCACGGCTGGCTCGTCTTTCTTCTTTTCCACCAAGACCGGATTGGATATCCAGTCCGGATGCAGCACCTCCATAATGAACCCGGCTGCAAGCAACTTAGCCAGCTCGTCCAGCACCACTTGTCTTCGGTCGTCTGAGAGACGACGGGTCGGTTGCCTCACCGGTTTCACCTCCGGTGACAAATAAAGAGTGCTCTGCCAACTCCCTCGGAACACCAGGCAGGTCCTTGGACCATGCAAAGATATCCCGATTCTCACGGAGGAAGTGACAGAGCGCGCTTTCCTATTTCTCGCCCAGCCCGGTCCCAATGAGGCCATGCGCTCCGGGTGCTCCGGGTCAATGGGGATCTCTTGGTCTCCTTGGGCACCTCGAACGCAGCAGCTGAGTCCGGGCTCATCAGTCCGGACGCCGAGCTGCGTGGACTGCGCCATTGCCACCACTTGTGCAGTTCTTCTTCTCAGCTGCAATCACCAAAGCCTCGGCCAGATTAGACCCCGCCGAGGCACACTGAATGGCTCGCTTGTAATCACCCGAGATGGTTATGATCCCATTGGGCCCTGGCATTTTCATCTTCAGGTATGCCACATGGGTGGAAATCATGAACTTGGCCAGAGCTGGCCTTCCAGCAATGCATGGTATGCACTCTCCAAGTCCACCACCTCGAACTCGATACTCTCAACTCGGCAGTTATCCTTGGTTCCAAATGCTACATCCACCCATATCTTGCCCATGGGTGCACAGGAAACGCCAGGCACAATCCCATGAAAAGTACAACTGCTTGGCATCAACTGATTTGGCGATATGCCCAATTTCACCATTGTGTCTCGGTACATGATGTTGATGGCACTGCCATTGTCCACCAGAACTCGGGTAAACCTCACATTGTTAGTAGGCCCACACAACGTCGGATCTACCACCAGGGCATACTTTCCAGGGCTCGGCATGATCCGAGGTGTGTCTTTCCTGCTCCAAGTGACCTCCTGCTCAGACCAGTTCATAAGGTCGGCACCACCGGCATTACTGCATTCACCTCCATGGCACGCCTCTGCACACTCTTCTTGTCAGTGGCTCGGTCACAAAGACCACATAGCTCGCATGAGCCTCTCTATAGTCATTTCCGGGGTATTCATACTGCTGACTTGGTCCGGCACCACCATTGTTGTTGTTACCTCGGACATTCACCACATTCACCGGTCTTGCTGCTGCAGGCCTCGGAGGAGGTGCAGTGGTTATTGGGGTAACATTTGCTCCGGACAGATTCGGGTTAGACCTCGGCTGAAATCTCTGAGGTGGTCCTCCTCTGTTTCCTCCGGCCCTTGCCCCTTCTTCCCTGATCTGCGGTGCCAGCTGCACTGCCGGGTTGAATGGTTGGCTGGCTTACGCGGGTCGGTCGTATGGTAACGGCAAGGACCATCTATCATTGATTCATAAGTCAAGGGTGGCTCCGGGTTCGGACTAAATGCCGGACCATTGATTTTCGGCCTCTGGACACCTCCAGCTCGGGCTGATCCGGGTTCACTGCTGCAACTTGGTTCGAGGTGTATGGGTAGTCCGGCTCCCTCCTCTTGTGTCCGAGCTCTTGGCGGTCATTACACCTTGGTCCGAGCCGGTTATTTATTGGCTCCCTTTCTGTTACGTGCTCCTGCCTCGCTGCTGGCTGCATCGGATCACCAAGGCATAAGAATCTGCAATCCGGATTGCTGCAGGGATTTCGGCATATCTCTGGAGCCTCTGCCACAGCATGCTGCCATGTCGACAACCATCTGCAAACCAGGAAATGGCCTGTGCCTCTACAACTCCTTCACAGGAATTCCGAACATTGCTCCACCGAGTTAAGAATCTCGGTCAGTTTCATGATCATCTTGCATGCTGCCAGGAGCTGAGGTCGGTTTGGCCTCTTGTATGTACTAGCAAAGTTGCTGTTAAACGCCAGCTCCAAGTCTATCCAGGAGTTGATACTATACTCCGGCAAATTATTCAGCCAGATCCGAGCTGGACCTTCCAACATGTGCGGGAGATACCGGACCGCCCATCGGCGATTGCCCCCCGCTATGTGCACCGAGGATACATAATCTGTCAGCCAATCTTGCGGCTTGGTGCTCCCGTTGTATGGCTTGGTTCCGACCTAACTGGAACTGAGATACTGGCGGTGGTGGCTCCTCATGATCCGAGGTCCAAAACATGCCGGACCAGGAGGGCCTTCCTCCTCCAGTTGCTCGGACAAGTAGATTCTATCCAGCTTGTACGAACATCGCCTGGAGCTAACATCCGACCTCCTATCCGAGGTCCCAACGCCCCATCCACTCTGTGGTATCCAGCTCGCGCCATGGCCGAGTCTCCATCATCATATCGGTCATCGCCTTGACCGACATTCTGAGGTTGCTGAACATACTCCGGCTCTTGCTGATACTGCTCCTGCGGCCGGGGTTGTTGCTGATACCTCGGGGGCGGAGGTGGTTTACCTCGGCCAGCCGATGCTGCTTGCCCCCATTCTGATTTCCCTGACCGGAGTTACCCTTAGCTCGGCTTGCATTGCCTGGCCGGGGTTTCCCTTAGCTCGGCTAGCATTGCCCTGGCCCACCTTCTGCTTTGCTGCTAACACCGGATCATACATCTGCAGCTGCTTGTTCTGACCCGAGTGACACTCCGGGCTCGATCGGCTCCTCCGACGAGTGGAGACGAGGCTTGCCCCTTGGACACCTGACTAACTGGCCTAGCTGAATAAACCATCTGCGAATCACCAGCCCCGGCTCTGCGGAGAGCCTCATTCTGCTGATTGGCTACATACACCAATTCATTGACTCGCTTCTGCTGCGCACGCCATGCATCTCCAGTCAACCCGGATAGCTCGGCCCTGCCTGCCTCGGCAGCTCTGAGGTTCTTAGCAGGGGAACTATACACCGGCCTTCCAGTCGACACGCGACTCTCACTCCTAGCCGAAGTGGTAGGTCGAGCCTCCCTGTCTATCTCATCATTGAGCCCCTTGCCCCTCTGCCGCACCTCGGCTAACCTATTGGTATCAGCTGCAACCGGGGTGAAGCCATTCGCTGCATTGTACTCACGCAGATCTCTATTGAACTCATCTCGGGCTGCTATCATTGCTACAGCCTCCTTTTGCAACAAGACACGCTTCTCCTCTAGCTCGGCCGCAGTCACCACTATATCTACTCCGGATCTACAGGATCTGCTAGTGTCTCCGCTATCTCTGTTAGGACTGCACCTCGGCGTGCACCCCGGGGGTACCAGGCAACTCTTTCTCTAGCCTGGGCTTTGCAGACCTCACCTTATCAACAACCTCGGCTGGCTTGGTTGTGCTGGCATCTCCTTTGCCAGCGGCATCAACCGGACCGGTCATCATCACCTCCACGCAGCTCCCGGGCGAGTGATACGCCGACCTAGAGCCGCAAGGAGAGGAGTTTCGTCGTCCACGAGCACCTGCTCCGGGTACTCGCGAACAACCTCGACAGCAACGTAGTGACGAAGCTGCCAAGCATCATGGTGAAGCCATGCTCGGGGAAGGGCTTGCCGGCGAAGCACCCCGCATTGTCGCTGACGAAGTTGAACTCGATCTTGGCGATAAGCCCGGAAAGAACACGCTCGCCTGAGCCCGTCCGGATGTAAACTCCCTCCAACGCCTCAATCTGCCCCACGGTGGGCGCCAACTGTCGTGGTGGGATCACGACAGATGCCATGGGTATGGCTAAGATGGGGCCGAATGGTCGTTGGGGGAATCCGGGGAGGGTTTATGCACTCTCGAAGTGCACAAGCAAGAACACACCAAAAACCGCAAGAACACGAACTGAAAACCAAACAACCAAGAACAGAAGCACCCACGATGTACCCTGCTTCGGGGCCCTCTTGCGGAGGTAACACCCCTACTGCAGCACTATCCTAGTCAGTGTATAGCACAAGGTGACAAGTACAAGCTGCTCCTCGAGCTGTGCGATGATACAATGGTGAGAGCTTGAGGTGGGAGATGAAGTTACAAGGAGAATGAACCAGGGTGCCGGGGTCTCTTCCCTCGTGATTGATCGATCTCTGCGTGTGTCCCTCGCGCAGGAGGGTGGAAGCCCCCTATATAGGCCAGCCGGGTTACCGTAGTGCCCCTCGCCGAGCACTGTAGCCATGCCTCTGCTTTGGTCATCATTGTACTCCTGTCAGGGACAAGACATGGCCTGCCCATCCCCTGGTCACCACAGTGGAGCTAGGATGTCCCCTCTGACGAGACAGGACATAGCCACGCCGTGCTACCTCGTAGCCCTGACCCCGGATCTCACGCGGTCAGCGGTCAGAGGCGTGCAGCCCCGACGAACCCGGGGCATGCCTCTGCCATGCTCCGTGACAGACGCTTCCGTGTCAGGCGTGAAGTGACAGGAGCATTGACTCCTGCCCGAGCTACGGCCTCCTGCCGTGGTTAGCCCGGTCCTGCGCTTACGATCCTTTACCAGGTCGGACCTCACTTCCTTCCAATAACATCTCCTTACTCACAACACAAACCATAGCACCGAGGTATTAGGTCGGCTGACCATAGCTCGGACAGTGAACCTCGGCCCATGCCAACGGGAAACCTCGGACCCCTCCGGGCCAAGATAGGTCGGTCTTTATACTCTCTAGGTCAAGATGAAGCTCGGTTTCTCCCAGGCCCAAGCAGGTTGGCCCTCTCCGTACCTCGGCATATACTTAAACTTTTCTTATGCCAAGCCTTGACCCTACCCGGGGGTAGCCCCCGACACCTGGGCTCGAGATGACATAAACGACTAAGGCGTTGGATGTGTGATACGTCTCAAACTATCTATAATTTTTGATGTTCCATGTTAATTTATACCAATTGTTACATGTTTTTGCATCCACTTCATATCATTTTTATACATTTTTGGGACTAACCTATTAACAAGATGCCACAGTGCCAGTTCCTGTTTTCTGCTGTTTTTGTATTCCAGAAAATCTGTTCTGGAAATATTCTCGAAATTGGACGAAATCAATGGAGGTCCCTATTTCACCGACACGTACACGGAGTCCAAAGGGGAGACGGAGGAGCGCCAGGAGGCGGCCGCACAAGGGCTCGGCGCGGCCGGCCCCACCTCCTGCCGCGCCGAGGGTGCGTGTGGGCCCCTCGGGTGCCCTCAGCCGCCGCCCTTTTGCCTATTTATTATTCCCCCCGACGCGAAAACCCTAAATACCCGAGTCATATTCCACGAAAAGTTCCAGAGGCGCCGCCGTCGTCAACCCTAGTTTCGGGAGGGTTCTGAATCTCTTCCCGGCACCCTGCCAGAAAGGGGAATCATCACCGGAGGGCTCTACATCGCCATGCCTGCCTCCAGAGTGATGCGTGAGTAGTTCATCCTTGGACTACGGGTCCATAGCAGTAGCTAGATGGTTGTCTCTCCACTTTATGCTATCATGTTTAGATCTTGTGAGTTGCCTAACATGATCAAGATCATCTTATTGTAATGCTACATGTTGTGTTTGCTGGGATCCGATGAATATTGAATACTATGATCAAGTTGATTATAAATCTATGTTACATGTTATTTATGATCTTGCATGCTTTCCGTTACTAGTAGATGCTTTGGTCAAGTAGATGCTTGTAACTCCAAGAGTGAGTATTTATGCTAGATAGTGGGTTCACGCTCCAGTAATCTGGGCGAGTGACAGCAACGTTTAAGGTTGTGGATGGTTGTTACCACAAGGGATAACCTAACAATGCTATGTCCACGGTCATATGTACTTGTTTACATTACGCACATTACTTAATGCGATTATCCGTTGCTTGCAACTTAATACCAACGGGGAACACGGATGTCAACCTAAAGGTGGATTATTAGTCATAGATGCGGATGGATAACGGTCTATGTATCATGTCGTAATGTCCAATTAAATATCATGGTAGTCATCTTGTCATATATGTGCATTGTCATGCGCTCAATATTTTATCAATTGTCCAGTTGTAATTTGTTTACCCAACATGTCGTTTATCTTTATGGAGAGACACCACTAGTGAACTGTGGACCCCGGTCCATTCTTTTACACTGATAAAAGCACCAACTGCAAACAATTGTTCGCTTTTACTTTCTACAATTAAACATTATTTTCCACACCATACGTTTAATCCTTTGTTACAGCAAGCCGGGAAGATTGACAACCTTCCTGTTTCGTTGGGGCAAGTATTTGATTGTGTTGTGGCAGGTTCCACGTCGGTCGCCGGATTCCCTGGTGTTGTGTCGTGCCATATTCCGCCACCAACAACCTTCTGAAGTGCTCCTACTCCTACTGGTTCGATAACCTTGGTTTCATACTGAGGGAAAACTTGCGGCTGCACTGCTTCATACCTTCCTCTTGGGGTCTCCCAACGAACGTGTGATTTCACGTCATCAAGCATAATTTTCTGGCGCCGTTGCTGGGGAGTGGAAGTACTTCGGTTCAGCAGTCTCCTAACTTCCCCTTCAACACGCCATAATTTTCTGGCGCCGTTGCTGGGGAGTTAGCAGGCTTCTACAAGGGGAGTCTCACGCTTCCAATCTCTTTACTTTGTTTTTGCCTTGCTTAGTTCACTTTTATTTTATCTTGTTTGCTTTTAATTATAAAAAACAAAAAAATTAAATTCCTGCATTTAGTTTATTTCGGTTCGTTATTATGTCTAGTTGTTTATTTGATATCAATGGCTTCTCTCTTTGAAAAAAAATCTTATTGGTAAGTGGGTTCACGGAGGAACAACAAAATTATTATAAGGAATCCGCTTGTCTAAAAAAGGGTACATTTATGGGAACAAATAAATAGATTGAATTATTTTGCTAAAAACTGTGTCTACTTATGATGAATCCTACTGCTTTAATGAATCGTTTTGCGTAGAAGGCATAAACACCTCCCTTTCCAATGTGATTATAATGATAATGAAACCTTGGCTGCTTATGCTAAAGGAAACTATGACTTTGGTAATCTTGAACAAACTGAAGAATTTGTTGTTTTTAAGGGTGCCTATGAAATTGCTGGTTTTATTCAAGATGATGATTCTCCTTATAAATCTGAGAATTTTGCTATACTTGGTTATTGCCTTGAATATTACAATGATATCCCTATATTACTGAATTTCTTGAGAAAACTTATTCTCGAGAACAACTTGTTGCCTTTCAGGAACCTGTGGGAGAAGAAATTGCTGAAACTGAAGCCTCATTGGATGAAAAAAGAGGAAGAGAGTGATGAACAAAAGGAGGATATACCTTCTAATGATAGTAACTCTTTAACTCTTACATTATATAATTACCCTCCATGCCTACCTAAGGAGGAAGAACGCTATATTGTTAAATGTCATGATTCTATTGAAATATCTCCTTTTGATAAATTTGAAGTAAACAAATTCCTTGACTCAATAAAAGAAGAAATAACAGGAAATAAAATGGTGCTCCCTACTATATATGATAATTCTCTTGATGATGGTCCTATATTGCTGATAATATTAATTATACTGCTATTGTCAAAAGTGGGTTTAATGACCCCACTGTTTTTGCTTAATAAAAATTATGTGTTTTTAGATCATGAAAAGCACGCTTTATGTGATAGTTATATTTTGAGTTTGTTCATGATGCTACTGAAAGTTATTATGAGAGAGGAAAATATGGTTGTAGAAGTTTTCAAGTCACTAAAACACCTCTCTTTATGTTGAAAGTTTTGAAGTTATATTTGTTTCATCTTTCTATGCTAGTTGCTTTATGCTTCAATAATTTATTTTGTTATAAGATTCCTTTGCATAGAAAGTGGGTTAGACTTAAATTGTTTGATAATTGCCTCTTGATGCTCTCTTTTGTTTTTCAACTCTTATTCTTATGAGAGCATCATTAAAATCTTCTAGCCTAGCTAAAAGGCATTAAAGAAAGCGCTTTTGGGAGACAACCCATTATCTTTTGTTTTCAGTTTTAGTCAAGGAACTTGTTTACTTCTGTAGCAACTCCTTTGTATCTTTACTTTTCGCATTGTTGTGCCAAGAGAGTTCTAATGATAAGATGATGCTAGATTTTGATTGCTGCGCAGAACAGATTTTTGTTGTTCACTGTACGAAATTATAAATCATAGAAATGTGATTTAATCTGCAAGTTTTGTGCGTAATCTGATGTATGTACGCATCTTTCGTTAGTTCAAAGTTTTTCGATCTGAGCAACGTAAGTGCCTCGAAAAAATTCGTCTTTGCGGACTGTTCTGTTTTAGACAGATTATGTCTTTTATTTTGCATTTCTCTTTTACTAGTGTTGGGTGGAATTCTTTTTTGGGTGGAAGAGCTTCACATAACATCAGTGGCAGTAGCTAATTTTAAAGTAACGGTCATATTGCGTCTTTACAGAACATGTGAGTTTTTGATTGTGCACTAACCCTCTAATGAGATTACTTTGAGTTTGGTGTGGCGGAAGTTTTCAAGGGTCAAGAGGAAGAGTGATATAATAGGATGGAGAAGAGTGAAGAGCTCAAGCTTGGGGAGGCTCCCATGGATCTCCCAGCATATTTCAAGAAGACTCAAGCGTCTAAGCTTGGGGATGCCCAAGGCATCCCCTTCTTCATCGTCAAAATTATCAGGTCATCTCTAGTGAAACTATATTTTAATTCTTTCACATCATATGTGTTATTCTTGGAGCATCTGTGAGCTTTTATTTTAGTATGTTATTTTTATTTTGTGATCAACTTGATTGGATACTACCATTCTTGATTGGAGAGAGACACTCTCCGCTTTTTCATGAGAATACTCCTATTTTTCACTTATATTTGTTGAGTATTCATATCTAGCGCTGTTCAAGCTTTTAGCTCTTGTTTTCATGTATCTCTTGTCAGAGCTATTAGTTCTTTTAAAGAAAGTACTCTCTTACTTCACTTATACTTGTTGGAGAGTTATTGGAATAAGTTGATTGGTGTTTGGTTGGAACAGAAAATGTTGCATGTGGTAAATGGTATAATGGAAAAGACTTGCATATCTTGTAGATCACTAATTTGGATAATTTGATACTTGTCAATTGTTTGAGTTAACAAGTAGGTCATGATTAAATTTTTGCATCATGTAAGTTAAGCCCATTAGTGAAGAACTACCGTAAAGCTTGTTGAAATTTGGTTTGCATGGGTGGTATCTCTAAGGTCTAGATATTTTCTAATAAAAGGGTTTGGTTAACAAGGAATACGTATGAAGTCTTATAATGCTTGAATATGTTGGTCATATAAAACTTGGTGTACCGGTTGATATTCTGTTTGCTTACATAACCTTGCTAGCCTAAATTCTGTACTGAGAGGGAATGCTTCTCGTGCATCCAAATCCTTGAGCAAAATCCATGCCATTTGTGTCCACCATAACTACCTATATGTGGTATTTTCCTTGCCACTCCAAGTAAATTTTTCATGTGCTACCTTTAAACTATTCAAAATTGTTACTACTCCTTTTTGTGTCAATGTTTACCAAGCTCATGAGGACGTGGTGGATGTCTTTATGTCACTTGTCAAGCAGACTTTACCATCAGACTAGCGGCATATACATCCGTTATCTACTAATTTTGCAAAAAGAGCTGGCAACGGGGTGCCCAGTCCCAATTAATTACAACTTTAACCGCTTAATTCTCTTCACATTTTTGTCCTGATTTATTAGTCAAGCAATATACCAGTGAAATATCTGTTGTGTAAACAAAAGAGAAAAGAGGGATGATCTGCCTTGCTGGTAGAAATAACGTCCTTCATGGGAGCCGCTCTTAAAAGTATGTTTGGCCGGGGTCATATTGTACTTTCCACTACTGATTCGTTGACCAATTAACACACACCTCCCAAAACTTAATTTTTACTCTCTTATATGATTTCAAAAACCTAAAAGCTCTAGCACATGATTTAATCCCTGCTTCCCTCTGCGAATGGTCTTTCTTTTACTTTTATGTTGAGTCAGTTTTCCTACTTCTTTCTATCTTCCACAAGCAAACACTAGTGTCAACTTTGGTACAACATTGTTATATACTACATATTGGACTTATTATATTGCTTTGTGTTGACAATATCCATGAGATAAATATGTTGAAAGTTGAAGCAAACGCCGAAATTTAAATCTTCCTTTGTGCTGGTTAAATACCTTTTATTAGAATATATTGCTTTATGAGTTAACACTTATGTAAACATGTGGATGCATTGTCTCCAAAGTACTATTCATGAAAGTTTAGCTTGTACGATTCAGTGTTTACACATTATCTATTTGGTAGCAAATTATAGACCATTGACTTGGATCACTTCATTCACTTACATGTGCCTTACAATACTATTTAATCAAGATTATGATGGTAGCATGTCACTTCAAAAATTATTTTGTTTTATCGTTTACCTACTCGAGGAAGAGTAGGAACTAAGCATGGGGATGCTGATACGTCTCAAACGTATCTATAATTTTTGATGTTCCATGTTGATGTTATACCAATTGTTACATGTTTTGCATCCACTTCATATCATTTTTATACATTTTTTGGGACTAACCTATTATCAAGATGCCACAGTGTCAGTTCCTGTTTTCTGCTGTTTTTGTATTCTAGAAAAGCTGTTCTGAAATATTCTCGAAATTGGACGAAAATCAATGGAGGTCCCTATTTAACCGACACGTACACGGAGTCCAAGGGGAGACGGAGGAGCGCCAGGAGGCGGCCACACAAGGGCTCGGCGCGGCCGCGGCCCCACCTCCTGTCGTGCCGAGGGTGCGTGTGGGCCCCTCGGGTGCCCTCAGCCGCCGCCCTTTGCCTATTTATTCCCCCCGACGCGAAAACCCTAAATACCCGAGTCATATTCCACGAAAAGTTCCAGAGGTACCGCTCAGGAGGGTTCTGAAGCTCTTCCCGGCACCCTGCCGGAGAGGGGAATCATCGCTGGAGGGCTCTACATTGCCATGCCTGCCTCCGGAGTGATGCGTGAGTAGTTCATCCTTGGACTACAGGTCCATAGCAGTAGCTAGATGGTTGTCTCTCCACTTTATGCTATCATGTTTAGATCTTGTGAGTTGCCTAACATGATCAAGATCATCTTATTGTAATGCTACATGTTGTGTTTGCTGGGATCCGATGAATATTGAATACTATGATCAAGTTGATTATTAATCTATATTACATGTTATTTATGATCTTGCATGCTTTCCGTTACTAGTAGATGCTTTGTCCAAGTATATGCTTAAACTCCAAGAGTGAGTATTTATGCTAGATAGTGGGTTCAGTCTCCAGTAATCTATGCGAGTGACAGCAACGTTTAAGGTTGTGGATGTGCTGTTGCCACTAGGGATAACCTAACAATGCTATGTCCACGGTCATATGTACTTATTTACATTACGCACATTACTTAATGCGATTATCCGTTGCTTGCAACTTAATACCAACGGGGAACCCGGATGTCAACCTGAAGGTGGATTATTAGTCATAGATGCGGTTGGATAACGGTCTATGTATCTTGTCGTAATGCCCAATTAAATATCATGGTAGTCATCTTGTCATATATGTGGATTGTCATGCGCTCAATATTTTATCAATTGCCCAGCTGTAATTTGTTTAACCAACATGTCGTTTATCTTTATGGAGAGACACCACTAGTAAACTGTGGACCCGGTCCATTCTTTTACACTGATAAAACTACCAACTGCAAACAATTGTTCTTTTTTACTTTCTGCAATTAAACATTATTTTCCACACCATACGTTTAATCCTTTGTTACAGCAAGCCGGGAAGATTGACAACCTTCCTGTTTCGTTGGGGCAAAATAGTTTGATTGTGTTGTGTGCATGTCCCACGTCGGTCGCCGGATTCCCTGGTGTTGCGCCGTGCCATATTCCGCCACCAACAACCTTCTGAAGTGCTCCTACTTCTACTGTTTCGATAACCTTGGTTTCATACTGAGGGAAAACTTGCTGCTGCACTGCTTCATACCTTTCTCTTGGGGTCTCCCAACGAATGTGTGATTTCACGTCATCAATGTGTTGTTGCCACTTGGGAGAAAACAACTTTGCTATGTCTATATGTCATTTGCATTGTTTACATTACACACTTTACTTATTGCAATTATCTGTTGGTTGCAACTTAATACTTGTGGGAGACACGGATGTTATCCCGCAGGTGGATTATTAGTCATAGATGCAGCTAGCAAGCGTTCTATGTATCTTATTGTAATGCCCAATATATATCACAGTGAACATGTTCTTGTCATAATATGCATTGTCATGCCCTTTCTACTTTATCAATTACCCAGCTGTAATTTGTTTACCCAGCATGTTTGTTTATCTGTTTTATGGAGAGACACCACTAGTGAACTGTGAACCCTGATTCTTTAGTTTACACTGATACAAACACCGTTTCCACCACGTTCTACACTCATTTCATCGATGTCCATTTTTGCATTTACTTTTATTCTCCACACTATACGTTTAACTCTTTGTATACAGCAAGCCAGGGTGATTGATAACCTTCCTGTTACGTTGTGACAAAGTATTTCGATTGTGTGTGCGCGGGTCCACGTCAGAGCTACAAGCGCCAAAGTAATTCTGACACCGTGTTGCAGCTCTTCCAACTCATACTGGTTCGATAACCTTGGTTTTGCAATTAAGAGAAATTTGCTACTGTGCTGCTTCATACCTTCCTTGGGGTTTCCAACGGGGCGGTTGTAGCCGCATCAGACTACTACAGTCTCTACCAAACATATAATTACTTTTACATGTAATTACTTCATTAGTAAATTTCAGCATTGGCAATGTAGTATTTGCTAGAACTTGATAATAAGAATAAGGATGTCGATTTGAACAAAAACAACGTCAACTTCCACGCTTCAATGGAACACATAGTTGTTTCTTCTGACATGAACGGATGAACCCCCACAAGAGATCCAAGTTTGGTAGGTAATTAGAGAATGAGAATGTGAGAGAGGAGATCCCACACTAAATGCTCCTATCTTCTTCTCCAAATCAGCTTGACGCCCTTTCTTCCCGAATCCACGCGGAGCCGTTCTCCAAACTGCCCCCGTGTCGCGAGGACGGCGCATGGTTAGAGTAGCATTTTTTCAAGGGTTCTTTGTATCCCAGCTCTTATTCAGAATTATAGGTGCTCTCTTTTTGTGTGTGTTAATACAGTTATAGGGTACTTGGAAGAATTTTGAAGCAAAATGGCTATAAGCCACCGGAAGGTGTATATAATGGTGATGGTGTTGTAGTAGCATAGGTAGCAAGATTTACGAGTAGACAAAAAGTTCCAGTAATTATTATTTATTTTCCCACCCGACTTTAGTTTTCATTCAGCATGAGATTTGCAATCCCATATAAACATTTGTGAATTTGTAAAAATATTACATATATGTAGAGAAAATGAACATTATTAGTACTGAAAGTTAAGCAATTGTACATCGATTTCTTTGCAAGGTAATACGATTCTCATTAATAAATAAAAGACGAGATACAAAGTACGTATACACCGATCTTACAGATCTGAAAAGATATGATAAACCTATGTGACAAACCAACGCCTATCCCTCTTCTTCCACAACATCGTAGCAGCCACCAAAGAAAAAAGAGACAGATCACCTCTTCACCCGAGCTCGACGCGGCTCCATCGCTGGACAAACCATTGTCGCTGAAAAAATCAGACCGAGGCAGCACGACCCCGGACACGCCATCGAAATTCAGCACTGGCACCCCCGCACGACGACGTCGAAGTAGGAAACCAGAACCGTCAGCCTCCAACCACGAACCCAGCACGAAGTGCACCATCTTCCAGCTGTCACCAGTGCAGACCATCGTCCGCACCTACTCTGAATGAATCCTCTCTGTTGCACCGTGGCGCCGGCTAACCATCTGAGATAAAACATGTCGATCGCTACATGATATACTGTTCTTAACAAATTTCCTTATACTCCTATTTTACACTGAACACAGGTCGTTGCGTCACTTGTGATGGCATCACATATTTATTCCACTCCCGCAGCTAGCTAACGAGCAAACCCACGCACAACCACCGGCGCGTGCGTCCCTCACGGCGGCGAGAGGGAGAGCGCGGCGACGGTCTTCTTCCACGCGGGACGGGAGGAGATCTCGTCCCACCACGCCTGCACGTGCGGCCTGGCCGCGACGAGCTCCGCCGCCCGTGGCGTCAAGCTGATGACCAGCAGCTGGGCCATGTGGTTGACGTCGGCGAGGGTGAAGACGTCGCCGGCGAGGTACCTGTTCCCGGCGGCGAGGTGAGCCTCGTAGACGTCGAGCACGTCGGCCACCTTGCGCGCGAGCACGTCCACCACGGCCGGGTCGGGCGACGCGCCGCCCGGCAGCCTGGGCCTCACGCGCAGCTCGTACACCAGGTCGGCCACGGCCGGGTAGAAGTGGTGAGACTCCACCTCTAGCCACGTCTCCAGCTTCGCCGACGGCGTGGGCAGCAGGTCCGGGCCCAGTGACTTGTACTTGGTGGCGATGTGCCGGCTGATGGCGCGGGACTCTGCAGTTGCGCGGTTGATCAGTCAGGCCCAAATTCTACCTGCCCGGCGTGTTTAAAGTCTGAAGCTCTGAATTTTGTGTTGCGCTTGCGTACCGAATAGGAAGTCGTCGCCGTCCTGGAACGCCGGGATCTGGCCGAAGGGCTGCGGGAGGAACGCGGTAAATTAGACGATTATGTCGGTTGGTGATCGGTGGCTCGAGGTCAGAGTAGCGTACTTACGCTGATGGCGAGGAACTCGGGCGTCTTGTTGTCGAGGTCGACGGCGACGAGGTCGTAGTGGAGGCCCTTCTCGTTGAGCAGCGCGGCGATGCGCACAGAGTTGGAGGACAGCGCGTAGCCGTACAGCTTCCTTGTCGTCTCCGCCGCCGCCATGGCGCCTTCGCTGCTCTTCTCCTAGGTAGATAGATCGCGCTCGCTCTGCGTGATTAGCTAGCTGTGGCTTGTGAGTTGTGGTGGTGGCGAGATCGAAGACCGAACGGCGGCATGTGCTCAGCGGAGTAGGTGGAAGATGCAGACATCGTCACACTCTACCTAACTGATTGCTTTGGTTTGCTTAATCTATTCGGCAAAACTTGTCCGACGTAACGTGACGCTCCACCGGACAGATACGGACAATGGTTTCAGAGGGCGTTCTGATAAACCCCCATGCCCTCAAAAAATCCGAGCGAAAATCGAGAAAAGAATATGCATCCACATTTTCTTACGAAAACCCCCTTTTATTTTGAATATAATATATTTCACGCTGCAACGTTAAATATAATATAATTCTATCTTAAAACATACAGTTACTGTTGGTGTTGTGGCGTGTGTGCCCATCAGACGGTTGTTTCGCCTTCTCCCAGGAGTTTAAATTCTGAAAACGTTGCCGTTCGTTTTGTTTTGCTTTGCCCTGATTGGCAGCGGTTTTGGTTAGTGCTTGGAACTCTTGGCGTGTTCGTTGTGGTCTACCCTTTGGTGGGCACATCGTCGCGCGGTTAGCTAGTTTTCTTCCTCTAGCCTAGTTGCTAGGATCGATTCCTTTTCTTTAGCTTTCTCTGCTTTTGCCGCTTGGTGCAAACACTCTTGTTCTGTTATCTTTTTGATAGTGGAATCCGGCTCCCCTGTGGGAGGCGTATGTAAAAAAAAAAAAATCTTAAAACATACATGGTCTCTGCAACGTTGTCCCATTCAATGCAACTATCGAAACAGTGACAGTTGCAAAGACATTATGCCCAACTGCTGACTATTGCAGGTTCATAAAATCTGCATTGTCTACCAGCCCAGCTGCACATTGCAAGTCTGCACCGTATAAAAACTACCATCGCAACCACATCTTGCGCAACCTTGCTGAGAAAGAGCTCAATCCCGGAGTCGAACAAAGTACCAACGAAAAAACAGATAAATGTACCTCAGCAACACTGACATCGAATTCGAAACTTCCTTCTTATAAAGCAGTAACGCCAAGGATTCACTCACATTTCATTCTGCGAGGACGGATTTACTGGCATTTACCGATAGTTTAGTTCGTACAGAGTACTGATGATGTAAGCATCTCGATGTTATTCAACACTCGCAGCTAAACAAGCAAGCCCACACTGCACCAATCAACCGGCACGCCGGCCGGCCGGCCCTCAAGCACTGGGCGGCAGTGGGATGATGGCGACGGTCTTCTTCCACGCCGGGCGACCGGAGATGTCATCCCCACCACGCCTTGACGTGGGGCCTGGACGCCAAGAGCTCCGCCTTGGTGGTCAAGCTGAGCAGGTACAGGTACGACAGGTGGTTGGCGAGCGTGTACGCGTCTCCGGCGAGGTACTTATTGCCCGCGGCGAGGTGGGCCTCGTAGATGTCGAGCACCTTGGCGAGCTCGGCGGCGTGCTTGTCGACCATGGCCGCGTCGGTCACGCCGCCGAAAATGGGCTTCATGAGGAGCTGGAACACCAGTGCCGACGCCGCTGGGTCGAAGTGCAGCGACTCCACCTCTAGTCATGTCAATAGCTTCGCCGATGGCGTGGGCAGCAGGTCGGTGCCCTGCGACTTGTACTTGATCGCGATGTACTCGTTGATGGCCCGGGACTCTGCAAATGCAAATGTTCGTCAATTTAGGATCAAATGGTTAAGCTCTGCTCGTGGCTAGACTATAACTGCCAGCAGATCAGTTGCTTGGATTCTTGCAGGATTGATCATCAACGACCAAATCCTCACTTTTCTTTTTATCGTAGAAACTAGACAGTAATAAAGTACTCCAAGTGTTATATATCACGGTTAGGTTAGTTTTGGTAGTTTAGGATTGTACTCCAAGTCTATCTCTACTAGGTTTCGTAGTCTTCAAGTCTTGTACCGCTTTATATACACCCCACTATGGCCATTGTAATCAATTCAGAATCAATACAATACAATAATATTCCGCAATCTTACATGGTATCAGAGCAATTCGCTCCACGGCTTAGGGTTTAGCCACCGCAGCTTCCGTCGCGCCGCCCCCGGGGAGATTCATCTCCGCCGAGGGCTGCGCAAGTAGATTAGATCTTTTAGTTATCGATATTTTCTCGCCGGCCACTTGACGGACATTTCTTCTTCTTTCGCCGATCATAGATCGGATTGCGTCGCCCACCACTGCATGCCGTCCTCATGCGCCACTACTCCAACACGTCGTCGACTCGTCTCCGGCAACTCCTCGTCATCGACCGTGCCAAGGATGCCCTGCGCGGCACCCCAAAGGACGTCTTCACGCGTCGTCGCCGGCTACAACCTCCGCACGTCGCCATCACGCCGGATCATCTTCGACAACATCGACCGGGACAAGCTCGTCCCCAAGTCGCGCCTCGCCGTCAACATCTGGCTGCACCAACATCACCATGGTCATCATCGCCGACAACCATCTACACCAACATCGTCGCATTGTCGTCGCCACCACCGATCGTGGTCAACATCAACGCCAAACGGGTCCTTCTTCGCCAAATCCGGGTTAAATCCCCGACATCTACTACTTCTACAACTCGATCTACTTCAACAAACATCGTCTTCGTCCATCACGACCTCGCCAGCAGAGTCGTAATATCCTTTTTTTTGTTCTTCTTGCAACCAATTCGTCTACTCCGAAACCAACGACGGACACCGACCGTCAAAGGGAGAATCTTCTTTGCTCCTCCAACCGACTCTGACTCGCATGCTTCGTGATGGTCCCTATCTTCGCATGACCGGTACTGGCAACACCGGCGCGTGCCTTCGTCCCCGACACTCTCCCGAGTTTGGCAAGCTCGGCACGGCATGTCGTCTACCTCAACTACGTCCAACTCTTCCTCAACTACGTCTACCTCAACAACAACAACGGCAACTTTCCCAAGGCTCAATGACGACATCGACCACAACACCAACAACATCACCAACTTCCTCAACGGCAACTACACCACCACGACGGCAACATCGACCACGACTACAACGCCCACAACTCGGCTATATCGACATTGGCATTAAGGGCTATCAACTCTGCTCCTCTCCAGTTCGTGACTTCGGATTGTGCTCCAGTCAGACCGTCCGCGACGCTCTAGCTGTTCACGTCACTACCGATCCGACTGGGGGGGGGGGGGTGTTAGAGTATATCACGGTTAGGATAGTTTTGGTAGTTTAGGATTGTAATCTAAGTCTATCTCTATTAGGTTTCGTAGTCTCCAAGTGTTGTTCCCCTTTATATACAGTCCATCATGGCTTATTGTAATCAATCCAGAATCAATACAATAAAATAATATTTCGCAATCTTACACCAACTGTTGATCTAAAAGTAAAGAACTACCGTAGAGAACATCGTCTCTGTCCTGCAGAGCGGGGATCTGGCCAAAAGGCTGCAACAAGAAAACATCAGGAGAGCGATCAAAATTAGCCAGGAATCTCAGTCAAATCTCGCCAAGGAATTAAAGAAGCAGCCAAGCAGGGGAGAGCGAGTGACTGAGTACGTTGAGTGCGAGGAAGTCGGGTTGCTTGTGGGTGCCAGTGCGGAGGTTGACGGGGACGATCTCGAACTCGAGGTCCTTCTCGTTCAGCACTGTCGCTACGCGCACCACGTTCGGCGACAGCGGTATCCCATGAAGCTTAATTGGCGCCATCTCTTCGCGCTTTTTACCGTGCTTGCTCACTTGCTCAGTTGATCGGCCTATATAGTGTGCGATGCGACAGTGGGCTCTAAATCTATCAATGAACATCATTATATTTATTGCACAATTTGTTATCTAGAGTACTGTTACCAATCAAGGATCATAAAGTGGGGTACAAAAATCAACCGTCAGAGTCTATGCATTATGTAATCTACTAGAGCTCTTTTACAATGCTTGTGAAACTACCACAGGTGGCTCCCCTAATTAATTATTCTAACCGTTGATTTGGCCGCTCCCCTCCTAAATTATTCTAACCATTGATTTCAATCGCTAAGCAGAACTTTAATCCCACCAGGGTGTTATGGTAATTTGTCTAACGATTACCAAAAAAGAACAACAAACAGTTACTCGTCCAATCAATGGTTAGAGCAAACAGTTATTCATCTGTGTCGGTAAGTTTCAGAAACCAGCATTCACCTCAGGAACATTACAACATTGAACATCCGTGCAGCTCATTTCACTGACATCACAACACTGAGAAAGTGAGAATCATGCTAGACGCCCAGATGCCTAGACGCTGAAAAATCTTTGGCTTGTGTTCGAGAAAAAAATGTCGTCTCTTCCGCACTAAGCAAACTGCACGCTGGAGTTGGAGATTGAAGAGCCCACTGGCTGAGAGGTCGGCGCCGCCGGTGGTTGAAAAAGGGGCTGCTCGATGACTTTCTGACGGAACTCCGACCGATCCACTCCGCGGCTGAGGCGAAGGAGCGGGCAAGGGCGCTGCTCCCAGACGATGGGCACAACGCCGGGGTGGCGGACAGTTAAGTGGAGAGTGCATTGTTCTTCGTGATGACCCATCTTCGTCCGAGCGGATGCAGGCGGTGGGGACGACCGGGACGGCCTCCATCTTGGGCTCGAGAAGAAGGCGAGTAGGGGTGGCGCGTCGCGCTGGATGGCACGCCCGCGACCAGCTGTTGCCGGGGAGTTGGAGAAGTCTGGCGACGGCGCCCGCGGCCGGCAGTTGCTGCTGGCGGCCACTTCCTTGACCGCCGCGACGGCCGGCACCGCCCACGCCGCCGACGGGCCCTCTGTCGGGCCGACTCTGAGCCCTCGCTGCTGCGGCGCCGGCTACGTCCACCAACTCGTTGTCGATTCGGGAGGACGACACGCGTGAACTTCAGGGCAGGGAACGGTGCAGTAGGAAGCAAGGGAGGGCCGCACGCCGGTGGAGCAGGGACTACCGGTCATGGCGAGTACAAGGAGTTCGAGAGGGGAGTTGGGGCGGCAAGGAGGATGACGGAAGGAGGCACGTGGTGGATGTGGAGGCTGACACCGGGAGGCGTGTGCTGGAGGCGGCCGGCAGAGCGTGTGTAGCGGATGTAGAGGCGGCCGACGGCGGGTGTTGGAGACGGAGGTTACCCGCGGCGGTGGGATGGCGCAGTGTAAGGGCACTGGCGGAGATTACAAAAAGGAGAGGAGCTGACCGGTGGGGTCATTGAGATGAAATTATCTAATTACCCTTTTATATTTGATAAAAAATAATGCAATCTTGGTAGTTTCATATAGTTTTGGGTACTTTTATTCTGATAGTTTTTGGTAGCTCCTATTTTATCGCCGTCAGATCAAAGGGGATGGACGGTTGTTAAAAATACCAAGCATTGTAAAACTTGTAAATCTATTAATGCCTTTGTCGCGCTTTGCTTGAATGGAAGTGCAGCGTGTAAGCAATGGTACGGTGGATGAGATCATGAAGCCGATCTTTGCTCGGAGATGGACCCTGCATGGTTGAAAATCGGCGCAGGGGAAAAGGACGCAGGCAACAAAATTTGTAGCTCTAGAGGCCAGTGAATCAGCTGTTTTCGTCCCTAAAGGGTTATGTGACTACAGGATACCATTTAAGATGAGTGTATTGACTTGTCGAATTTAACTTAAACTTATATAGCCAACATATGACTCCATGCCCAAGCCAATGAAATTGAATTTTGACAAGTTATATATATTTTATCTTCCCCATATTAAATAGCTCCCAAAATGGTAAAAATGGTTTTTAACCAAAAAATGATATTTTTAAATTTTCATTGTTAATGTTCAATCAAGCATATGCATAATATGGGGTCAAGAAGATAAAGTTATGTACAAAACATGGTTTTATTACTTCAAAGTAGGAAATGTACACACAACTTTTAGAAATCATCACGTGACTAATATTTAAGAGAGTGTACTGACTTTTCAAATTTAATTTAAGCTTATAGATCCGACATATGACTCCATGGTAATGAAAAATAAATTTCGACAAGTTTTATATTTTTTGTATGTTCACCCTATTAAATAGCTCCAGAAAAAGGTAAAATATATTTTTAATGGTTTTTAATTCATATTCTTCAGTATTAATGCTATATCAATGCCGATGCACAATATGAGCTCAAAATGATAATTATTTGTTACATATTTTTGTTTGTTTACTTGAAAGTAGAAGGTTTACTATAAATCGAGAGACTTCCTGCTAGATACTCCAATTTTTAAGAAATTACCATTTTCACATTTTATATTGCCTTATACAATTCAGTTTAACCTTGCATAACCTTCTAAGTTTCACAATTTCTTTATTTCCCCCTATTAAATTGCTCATAAAAATAGATTTTGATGATAAAATGTTTTAGTTCACATTTTTCATTGTTAATGACCATTCACGGCCTATGCAAAAAATAAGCTAAAAAGATTAAGTTTGTCACAAAAATTATTTTGGTTACTTCAAAGTAGGAGTTTCCACTCAAAATCCACGAATTTCATACTAGATAGAGTCTAGTTTGTGAAGGAACTACAGTTTTTATTTTGTGCATTGCCTTGTACTGTTTAGCTTAACATTTTATACCCAAATGCGAATGAAAATTGAATTTTCACAAGTTTTACACTTTTTTATTTATCCATTCCTATTAAATAGCTCTAGAAAATGGTTTTTTTTTAATGAAAACATATTTTAATTACCATTGTTTATAATTAACGATCAGTTAAGGTATTATCCATTCCTATGCACTTTTTTTCCATTCCTATGCACATTATGATCTAAAAAGTAAAGTTTTATTACAAAACTTGGTTTTGCTACTTCAAAGTAGAAGGTGTATATTGCAAATTTGAAAACCATGTACCATTTAAGAAGAGTGCATTGACTTGTGAAATTTAACTTCAGCTTATATAGCCAACATATGACTCCATCCAATGGAAACTGAATTTTTACAACTTTTACATTTTCTTTATTCCCCCTATTAAATAGCTCCATAGATACCAAAAAAGATTTTAATGGAAAGAAAATATTTTTTAGCCTCATATGAGCTAAATCAAGGCCTATGCATAATTTGACCTCAAAAATATGGAATACCAAGTATGCATCATGCAAATACTGTCATCTCATTACCACACTGACTATAATTTGCAAGACGTACTTTACCATGGAAATAGGGGAAGAATAAGGCCAACATTCGTTTTATACTTCTAGAAGTTTCTATAAATATGTTTTAACTAATCGGGCACTAAAACCTATTTTTAAGATATTTGTTGGCCCATATTCTTAGATACCTCTATCATAAATATGTAAACACCATATAGTTTATGCAGTTATCCAACATTATTTGAGGAAGATAATTATGCTGCAAAATATAGTTTAAATATAGCACGATGCAATTGTATTTTTAATTATTTGAATAATAACTACATAAAAAAGTTATAACTAGCATTTATCAATTTTATGTGGTCAAGAATTCCACACAAGAAATAGAAAATATACTCGTTAAGACCGTAGCATGCTAAAATGAACTATAAAAGTTTAATACAAATTATCAATTCGCACTGGGTTCAGACTTCGTCTGGGCAGGCCCTTGGCGGCCGCAAACAGTAGGCCGCCGGTTTTATTGGTGGCAGGGACGGGGGGTTACTCTATGGGATCAAGCTGTCTATGCGGTGATGAGAATATAAGATGGAGCTCGTAGTTGATAGCGTCCTCATGTTGACGGTGATGTTGTTGTCTTGGAAGTGGGGGACTCGGTGTAAAAGTTCCCATGAAGGGCGAGGAAGGGACGCCATTAATGGAACCCTTCTTCTCGTTTAGCGGAGAAGTCGAGTTGGCTGGCAGCCTCGCTCGTCTGAGCGGATGTTGGCCATGGTTAGTTGACGCCAAAACTGTCTGTTGATTGCCGACGTCGGCTATTGTTTTGCTGGGCCGAGCCTGACGTGGTGAGCGGTTTGGTTTATAATATGATCTGATGGTGTAGGCACTGCCCAATTCATCTCTCTATATCTCTCTCTGCCTCTTTGCATGCCCACCAACCACCGCCATCAACTTTGAGTAGTCCTAGTGTGGCTGAGTTTTGTCAGCGAGAAGTTACCGCACACAATTGGTTGGTTGCTCGGCTTCTTCGAGCCCAGTCTTGGCCTTATAGAGGGTTTCCCGGTCTCCCCATATAAGTTAGGATTATTATTATTTAATTAGGATTGTTTCCGTGGTCATAGAGGCATAACACTCAATGAAATATCTTCCCAGAAACGTTTATTTAGACCGTTACCAACCAAAAAAGAACCTCTATTAAAAAAAACTTCTTTAACGCTCATTGCTTGTACCTAAGATAATGTTTTGGAATGGAGTTTTTGCTATACAGAAACTCACTCCACAAAATAGTGTTCGTTGTTTAAAGCTTAATTAACAACTTGCTAAGCAAAAAAAATGTCTACAACCTCCATGCCTAGACGCCTCTGTCTTTTGGTTTACAAATTGTGTTCCTTTTAGTACTTCCTTTTGTGTTGGTCATTTTTCAAGAAAAATCATGATCTAAAAACTCCTAATCTTTTTTTAGCTTCATTAGGTATCCTTTGCTTAGAAAAGACAGCATAATCATCGGAAGTCTATTTAGGATGAAATTAATGAGGACCAATCGATGTCCATAAGATAGCAGCTTGTTCATCCAGCTGGCTAACTTTCTTTCAAAACGATCCTCAACTGGCTTTCAATCCCGGTTATGTAGCCTCCTAAAGTGAGTAGGAACTCCCAAATATCGAAACAGAAATGGAGTTGCTTTGTACCCCAAAAAAATTGTTTATATTGTTTCTCGTCATGTTTTGCCTTCCCAAAGCAGAAAATATCACTTTGATGAAAGTTGATTGCTCGAATATAGATAAGATCAGTTCCATGTTGAAATATTTCTCTAAATTGTGTTTCCTAAATGAAATTGTATCATCAGCGCATTGAAGGATATACACTTCTCAACCTTGTTTGTAAGTGTGTGCCTTCAAGTTCCCGCTTAGTTGACCGTGTCCCTTGCTTTGTGCGAGAGGCGTGCGAAGAATAAGGAGAGATTTTGTGGCATCACACATGTCCAAGAAATACATACTTCTATTGGGAAGGAATTTTGGAAACTACATCACGTCTCCACCTCGTTTGGCTTGCCGGACCGGACAGTGGTGATGTGTGGCGTTGTTTACCTCGTTGGAGGAACTGTCTTGAATATTACATCCACTTCATAGAAATGAATCAGAGACGTGGCGGCATTGGGCCACCACGTAGACTCGACAGGAAGGCCGCTTGGTCTAGCGAATGTTAAAATATAAAACCTAGCTCTTTTAATCAGTTCGGAATTTAGGGATAATTGACTAATGTATGAATTCAAGATGGTATCAGAGGTAGGTGGTCTCATGTTCAACCCCCGGCTAACGCGCTATTTAATATAAAAATAGTTACGGCCTCTCATCTATCCCACGTCTAAAGTATTTATGTTTGTCCAGCCTAGACGTGATGGAGAGTATTAAAATATAAATCCTATCTCTTTCCATATTTTAGGATATTTAGCTAGTGCATCAATTCAATAGCGAAAACTCTAAATTTGAGTCTCCCGAATCGGTGACTATGGCGAGGCTCTCCCTCTTGGGTATACCTAGGCAAACTTGGCGCCGGACTTGGGAAATCCCGAACATTAAAAGGTAAGCTCCGGGCCCGGAATTTTCACCTATTATGCATTAAAAATCTGCATCGTATAATTTTTCATCGATGTAACAAACAGCTTAATCTTGTGCAAGTGTGCCGACAACTGAGCCCAGCGTCGAGAAAACAAAAGGTGGATAAATGTGCCGTAACATTCATCATCAGCACGACTTCTTCCGAAAGGAAGGAGTAACTTATATCACAGATTAACCGACTTTTTATTCCATCATCGATCATGAACTAACATCGTGCTTTCAATTAACGTAGCTAAACAAGCGAGCAAACCAGCATGGATCGCA